>WSTH01000481.1:0-23652 GCA_019616345.1 Ceratobasidium sp. 395
TAAGTATCTCTCCCACCGAACATGGTCAGGAACACCCTCTCACGCCCGCCCTCCACCAAAGATGGTAAAGCTCGAGACTCTCGAGCAAAATCGAATCGAGCGCTTCCTTTACCTCTCCTCGTTCGTGGTCGCGCTCCACGTGCATGCCCGCCCCCAGCACTGGGTGGACTGGACGCACCTGGAGCGTCTGCTACCTCTGGTTGCAGGCGCACCGGACGGAAGGTCAGTGTTGATGCCCAACGTCCAGGAGGCCTATTTAGGCGTGGAAGGCTGGAACCGCCGCTCGTTTGCTCCCTTCGTCCGACTCTTCGCCAGTCCCTCCCTCCGCACCTTGCTCATGGATCCACCTTCGAACAAGGTATACACGCAGCTGGCGGCCGACGACGCTGCGGAGGTCTTGGAGCTTGTCACGCTAGGTATCAACCCTAGCAGCCAAGAGCCGTGCGCCTTGGACATATTCCCCGATGAGAAAAGCGGCGCGAGTCGTGAAGATCTCGTGCGGCTCCTCCCTCGTAGCTTCACCCCGATCACCTCGCTGTCTATCTCCGCGTGGATGCTGTCCCCGGAGATCTTTTCCTTGTTGGCTCAGTATCGGCTGGTCCTCCTCCATGTTCAAGGACGCTTCTCAGCCAACCCAGGCAACCTCGCGCTCCTGCCAAATCTCGACATTCCGGAAGGCTCGTTCGAAGATCTTCGCGATCTCACCCTGAACAACGTCTCGTTCAGTGACATCGTCCAGATCTTGCGCACGCCACGCCTGGTGGATCACCTGCACGCCTTGAGGCTGCACGTCGCTCAGGTCCTGGACCTGGGTCTGGAAGACGACGACGAGGACCGCGCTTACATGACTCTCTTCAATCAAGTGGCCAAAGCCGCGCACCTCAAGCGTCTGACGATTGTCTCGGGCCGCGACGACTCGGAAGGGCCATATTCGCTGCCGGCGGCGATAGTGAACAAGCTGCGCGGCATGCGGCTTTCTCACCTTCGGCTGTACAATATCACCGCGGGCGACAGCGTCGGGTTCCACGAGCTACGCGCAGACGCGACTGTTGCCTGGGGAAACCTCACTCAGCTGTCCATGCTGTCTCAGGACCTTCTGCCCAGCGATCTTATTGCTCTCTCCCGCCTGCCCAAGCTTTGGAGGATTGCCGCTAACGTTTCCCCCGCCTTGGGGCGACCATTCGGTGAAGAACTCGGCCAGGGCTTCTCACGTCAACTTCATCTGGTGAGCCGCTTTAGGTTCGGCGTGAACTTTTTCGACGCTGGGGCTAGACCCCAGCACGGTCGAGCGCTGCACCGGATTATTGTGTGAGTAACTTCGTCAACAAACATGCGAATAGTCTCTAACACCATTCTCCAGCCTGCTGACCGACCTCTGCCCGTCCGGCCTGTCCATCCATGCTGAGCGAGACTATCACAAGAACCGGAAGGCGGACGTCGAAGACATGATTTGGCTTGAGAAGCTTTTGTGTGAACTGAGAGAATGCGGGGTAACTCGGGGGGACCAAGTCGCACCGAAGCTAATCACGTCACGATAAGTCCTTCTGGTTGGTGTCCGGCCCGTCTCGAGCCTCTATGTGCTGCTGTATGTTAGTTTGTTGCTATTTCATGTTTGTGTTTCGTGTGAATATCGGCAGAGAACCTCGCCCTGACCACTCGACAGCACATCCAAGCTCAGTACGACGATATTGAGCGACGGTCGGATGCCGAAGCAATGCCCCACCTGAGCTCCGGTATCTTTTAGCGTGTTTAGTGAGCTTGCCGCCTACCACATCCGTCTACGATATACGTCCGAATAGCATATACTGCAGGAGCGAGAACAGGAGATACATAGGCCGGTACGACACGGCGTTCGTCAGTTACCCATCAGCTCGTCCAAGTCCTCCCAGGTGAGAGCCGGGGGCTCCGGTTCCTGCACGCCTCGTGCCTCCTTCACCAACCGTCTGGTCGAATCCCGCAACGGTTGCAAGGGCAGGAGTATATCCGAGTTGGCTGGCATGCCGTTCCGAACCAACTGCTGCGGGCAGACGGGGATGAAATCGAACAGCTTTAGCGTCAAGTTAACATCCGACCATTCACTAACGGGGCCTTCCAAATCCTCTTCGCTCAACACCGTCTACAGAATGCACTCAGCAGGATCACTGCGGCTCTTATCGACACTCACAATCCACGGCACACGGGTGCGGATTGAACGCTCGGAGTCCGACTTCGAGATCCAGCTCTCCCACCCGGAGCTCCCTGCTGAGGAATCGTTAGCTCGGTGGTTCATCGTCGTAGAATTCAAGCCCGAACCCGCGTCAAAGACTTCAATCTTCGCAGCGGGTCGCTCCGACCTCTCGCTGGCTTCCCCTGCCCGCGCCCCCTCTTTCTTCCCCTCTGCCAGCCGTTGCTGGCTCTGCGATCTAGCTCTCGAAATGTCTCCGTCGGTCGGCTGACAGTTGTGCAGCAGCGGCCGACCTGAAGTGTTCATGAGTTCGAAGTATGTCCACGCGCCCTGGTCGGCACTCACCTGGTGCCGAGTTCCTCACCCATACGGATATGTGCGCCTTGAACGGGCTTTTGTCCGCAGGATGACTTATCTTGTACAGGATCACCGCTCGCACGTGGGGGCTATCCCAGAGCCATACGCAACACTTATCCTTCACAGCCTCAACGCTCTGGCTGTAGGCCACCTCGATCACAACCTTCGGGTCCCCGTTTTCCCAGAGGCGGTCCCCGTATACAACGCGGAACCCAGCGTCTGGAGCTTTTGCCCGTTCTTTTTTACGTTGCTTCCGCGCCTGCTCTTGCTCCTCCTCCTGCTCCTCTTGTTCCTCCTGCGCCCGCTCCTTATGAAGCTCGGTCAAAGGTGTTCCGGTGCTTTCCACGAAGACTTTGCAGCAGGTATCCGCCTTCGCAAGCGCTTCCCCAATCCATACCACGCATTTCCCCGTGTAATCCACCATGACTTCGTGCACCTTTGACGGCATCCAGACAATCAGACCGCGGTCGGGGGTCCAGGTGCACCTACGACGGCCGTCAAGACGTGGAAAGACCATGTCTGGGCATCACTCACCTGATATTCGATTCTTCCCAATCTGGTTCCTGCAGGCGAGCCTCCACCTGGCTTGCCAACGCCTCGTTCACCTCTGGGATGAGCAGCTCGTCAGGGCAGTCGCGTCGCAACCACTCTATGACCTGGCGGAGAATGTTCGGAACGGTTGGTGTGGCCGGCGGAGAGGGAGGTTTTTCGAGATTTGCGAACGCCTTGACGGACACGGTGAGGCTTGGGGGTGACATGTAGAAGTTGATGTGGTGGTTAGAAGTAGGCAGAGTCTGATCACGTGCTTGGGAAGGGTTCAACAGATAGCCAAGGGTCCGGTCGTCTTATGCCCTTCCGGGGAACACGTCACGTCATCCCTCGCCCTTTCATACAAGTCGGGCTTTCCATCTCGGGTCGTGTTTGGAGTTCCGACAGCGTGGGATCCAGCTGCCGGGTCGTAATGTACTTCGATCATCAGTCATCACTTTACCGTGTCTCCAGGGAGCCTGATCGAATCGTGATAACCTTACAAAAACACGCTTGACCAGCTTACTCACTTCTTGAGTGACGCGAGATTACTGTGCCTGACCGGGAAATTACACGTGACCGAGTAGAGGCGGTCGCATTTAGAGCACGTCCAAACCTACAACTATGTGGATTGAAGCTGAAAACTCCAAAACAAGCCACCGCCGAGTACTCGTCTGATTCATTCAAAACGCACAGAGGAATGCGTCAGTATTTTGGATACTGTTTTCGCTCCTTCAGACCACTTCTGCACGCTCAGCTACACATGTAGTCCAGAGTAGCAGGTAACAGCACTCCGCCTGGTCTATGCGCCTCATTATCTCATTCTTCATCCTGGTTGAAGGCTCTTTCTGCTTGGTGTGTCATCTTCGGACTTTTTGACCATGCAGGCGGTCTCAATTGACGTTGCTAGGGTGCCACACTGTTTATACCCACCTCGGTAACCGAATCTGCTGGTCTGCATATGCGTTGTTGCAAAGCGGGCCCTTCGGTTTTTGCTTTAACTATAGGGCGCCCGCGAAATTTCGAAATAAGTAATTTATCCTCACGTGTACTAACAAAGCTCAACCAGTTGACATCTGGGAAATTTGGAAGTGGAAAGCTCACATAAATCACGTGTGTCACTTTCCGGCCAGCCAGGATAATCCAAACTGTAACTTGTTCGCAGTGTGTCTCACCGTCAATTTAACCAAATCACTTCAAAGTTTGGTAAGTATACCACCCAGTACTTCTCCATCAGACGGGTGCAGAAACAGTGTATGCCTCAAAGCCACGCCGTGCTACTTCATTGCTGACGAGTGAAGTTGCCCCGATCCAAATTACAGTCGAACCTGGTGAATAGTATACTCTGCTAAAGTATGGTGTGACAGCTGAGTGAATTGATTTGGACGGAGTCGACGTTTCCACAACTGAGTTTTAGCTCAGGTAGCGCAGCCGTCATTGTACATGTCAACAGGTTCGACTGTACGAACCTCCTTGAGCTTCGGAAGGGATGCTGCCGGAAGTCTTCACGGTGTTTGCAAGCCACCGGTCTTCTTTGACACCTACGTCGCACTTAGAACTCTCTAATATATCGTGGTTGCAGCCGCTAGCTCGGTTGATGATTGACGAAGCACAGCGCAAAGAAGTGAATCCAGGGCAGGCGGTGCTATAAGCCATGTAAGCGGAAATCCAGCTGATATTCCGAGTCTGACCAGCTTTAGAAGATACACCGCCTGCAGGATAGGGATCTGAGGGAATTGGGATGAGTAACGGCTGAAAAGTTCTATCAGAGCAACGGGCGTGGAGACCAAATCTCAGAGAACCGACGGTGGCGCAGCCTACGCTTTCCGAACTGACCAACAAAGGAGCGGCGGAAACCTCAGTTCTACATTGAGAACAGTGTCGGAGCTCAAATGGCACAATCGGTACACCCCATTTACATCCCGGAGGGACCTTGCAGAAGCAATGTGATTGAGTACGCCTAGCAGAACAAAGAGGGCATTCAATTTTGAGAGTAGGAAGTGGGAAGTGAGAGGAGGCAATAGAAACTTGCATTTTACGGTTCTTCACAAACAACCATAAAAGGTAATTCCCTATAGAATCGTCTTACTTCCTACTTCTCACTTTTAAAATTGAATGTCCTCAAAAGCCCCCCTCCTCAGAAGTCTGATGCACGTGGTCTTCCATCGATCTGACGTATACTGAATGGATCGAACCCTTTGGTCAAACACGAGCGGAGTCAAAGTCAATCTGCCATAAGTACTCCTCGATTTTTGCCTCAGTCCCACCCGCTATCACGGCTATCCCTCCCCGTTAAGTCTAAAGCGTCGATCACCATGTTCCCCGAATTCGCCTCCTCTCGTGCCATGGGTATCGCCGACATTTTGCTCCCGCTATTCGCCTTGATGGGCACAGGGGATCTGGCGAGTATGTTGCGCGTGAACCGGATGTTCTACGATAGCGCTTTGCCGTTCGTGTGGCGCAAGCTCCCTGCTTTGAACTACCTCGTCGAACTGCTCACGCAAGACGGCGTACTGACGAACGAGGACGAGGAAATCTGCTGTGGCATCGAGGTAAGTGCGATGCGAATCTCAGCAGCGAGCCACTCACGCTAGCGACAGGTCAACCTGGCCTCGATCCTATCTCGCGCGAACGAGGAACAGAAGCAGAAGTTCAAACGGCACGCTAGCATGGTTCGGTGGCTCGACCTGTTCGACCTGCCGGACCCAGACCACGACAGGGAACCAGAGCTTTACGTCTACCGAGACTTCGAGGGCACCGAAGGTCTGTTGCCCAACTTGCGCGGCGTCACCTTCAAAAGCCCGATACGTCGGGTACGGGCCTCATCGATCCGCGGCATCTTGCGTATGTGCAACGTGGACACCTTGACTTCGGTTGTGATATCCGGCCAGATGGTTGGGCCAGACAATGGTGAGGGACTCAACGTCGCATGGGTCTTCGACACTATGTCCGGTATATCGACTCGGTTACGCGAGCTGACCCTGGCTACTTGTTATCGGCGAGATCTCACTTCTTACCCAACCCTCATCGCCCACCTTCTAAACTGCTCGCCCGACTTGGAGACAGTGACGTTGAACGCATGGTGTCTGCGCCAAGACGAACGGGCGGGTTTGGCGGGTCTTCCGCAGCTGCGCAGGCTCCGCGTACGGGAGCGTGCGGACCATCCACGGAGGCTGCAGTCTGCGCCCACGATGATGGCTTTCCTCAGCCAGGTCTCTTTCGACAACCTTCGCAGCTTGGAGCTAATTGGAGACTGGCCTTCAGGTCCATGGGCGAACCTGGCTGATCTGTCGACCCTGGTAGTCCGCCTTGAACAGTTCGGCTACAAAGGCGGAATGAACCAGCCGGAGCTAGAGGCATTGATGACACTTCTGGGTAGCTACGCGAAAGGGTTGAGGTCGCTGAAGCTCGCGCTCTGGCGACTGGGACGGTTGGCTCCTTCGACCTTGCTCCCGATCGCATGCCTCAAGCTGTCAGAGCTGCAGCTACGGGGCGTCACCACCGGGGACCCGGCCGGGTGCCTCGATGCCTTCGCCGCGTGGAAATCAACTTTGGTTGAGCTTCGGGCGGGTCAGCTGATGATATCGCTGGCGCAGCTGAGCAGGTTCACGGAGTTCCCGCTGCTTCAATCTCTCACGATCCGAGTCAGCTGTTGGGATGGGGTCCCGGAACCGCCCAGTACCGCTGGGCTACCTTGTCAGCGAACCCTGAAGTTGCGAGTTCGCCTCAGCCCGCGGGCGCAGGCCAAGCAGCAGGTCGGGCAGATAGCGTCGTGAGTTTAGGTTCACGCGAGATCCTCACCAGGCGTAGACTGATCCAACCGCAGGTTCCTCAAGTCTTGCTGGCAAGACGTCACCATTGTTCGACCGCGATGGGAGAAGTGGGACTCCGAAGGGGAGTCGACCGAATCAGATCAGTCCGAGGGGAAGGCTTCGGTCCGCCCAGCGGACGCGCTGGCCGCCGCCCTCAGACGCTAGGCCTCGGTTGACTTGTGAGTGCTTGTTAAGCATGGGGAAAGCTGTGGATTAACCGCTCATCCCCTATTGCACTACGTCCTTGTTAGCACAGCTGGTGGGAGGAACGAGCGCAGACTTTTCGTAAATCCGGTATCCATTGTTTGTCACTTTTGTATGCGTTCCTCCATTTGCATGTAGATCCAGCCGTGTGTGTTTTCACCGAATTTTAGTGGACCAAATACATTCATACCCCACGGAGCCTCCTCGAAAACTCGTTCCGGCGAGGTGTTGGAGCCATGTACCGCTTCTTGGACCGCAGAGCTATACAAAACATCGTGGTTTTAGAGGTGATTGTCAAATGTGAACACTCACACGGCCGGAAAATGTCAGCGAATCGGGAGGACGGCGATCCCAACTTGATGTTGGATCAGGTTGGCGTCCCTCGAAGTATCGCGATGAATTTGACATATCCCGAACGAGATACGTCACCTTTGGCTATCCTTGTTGCGACGGAAACTGATGGTTGTTTGCTTAGTCACACCTTGCAATATCGCGTGGCTGTAGATGCTCGTGCGTAACGGCCCTCGGGAGTATCTGTTGGGTGGTGGAGCCACCGGTTAGGGCTAGATCACGTGTGTTTCCGTCTGTATATAGACCGTGTATGTGCATCCGGTTCTGGGGGATTCCTCCCCCCGACCATGTTCTTCAGTTCATCGTAGTCGCGTGGTCGCGACGCTCTCGACCTCGCACGACCCCATCCTGGTGCGCGATACGTCGTGCGTGATAATGGCGAGCGCATCGATCTCCGGTACAATAAGCGCGCGGACACGGCGCTGCGATACGTGTAGATCGTCGAGCAACATCTAAGGGACGGAGAGTGAGTATTTTCGTAACAGCGAATTTCGATTGTGTGCTGACCTTCATCTCAATCGGCAGCCTAGTCTGCATAAGATGAGTATCATGAGCCATCGCGTCAAGATTACGCACTTCTCGAGTGAGTTTGGGTTTATGTCTTTGGTGTTTGGATGACGCGACTGAGCTTTGTGTTTAGCATTCCGCTTGAACCTTTCTGCGTAAGTTGCTGCGGACGTTCGACGAACGTTTGGTGTTTACCTGTTTTTTTTAGCACTCCTCCGCACAACGCCGATTTCGACGGTGACGAGATGAACATGCAGTAAGTCACGTCGTTATTGCCAGTTGGATTAATGTTTGACCAATTTTTATTAGTATTCCGCAGGGTGAACAAACTAGGGCCGAGCAGAGTCAGATTGCTTGGGTGCCCCGACAGGTTAGTGACACGCCGCTATTGACTACATTGATAACTCATAGTGCTTTTAGATTATCTCGCCTCAGGCGAACAATCCCGTCATGGGAATTGTACAGGACACTCTCTGCGGCATTCGCGAACTCACATTGCGCGACACGATCCTTGATTGGAATTTTGTCCAGAACATCCTCCGCTGGGTGCCCGGCTGGGACGAACAGGTTCCAACCCCTACGATCTTGAAGCCCAAGCCTCTCTGGACCGGCAAACAAATCCTCTCGATGTGTATCCCCTCCGGTATCAACGTAATGCGGTCTCCCGACAAGGGTATGAATACGAAGCGTGTCCATCACAACCCCGTGGCAGATGACGGTATCTGCATCAAGCACGGCCAGATCGTCTTTGGTGTCGTTGAGAAGAAAACCGTCGGCGCGTCGCAGGCTTGCCTGATCCACATCGTTTTCCGAGAGAAGGGCCCAGAAATCTGTCGTGACCTGCTCTCGGCTCTCCAAATGGTCGTTAATTTGTGGCTTCTCCAAAACGGGCTCAGCATCGGTATCGGCGACACTATTGCTGACAAGGTTACCATGTCCAACATTACGAACCTTATCGAGACCGAGAAGAACAACGTGCTCAAGCTGATCCAGCAGGCGGAGTACGACGGTCTTCAGGCCGAGCCCGGTATGACCATTCGCGAGTCGTTCGAGAGTCAGGTCAATCGAGAGCTCAATATGGCTTGTGACAAGACCGGTAACGACGCGCAAGATAGTTTGAAGAATGATAATGATGTCAAGCAAATGGTCGTCGCCGGTTCGAAGGGGTCGTCTCTCAATATCTCCCAGATGTCCGGTTGTGTCGGGCAACATTCAGTCGAAGGAAAGCGAATTCCGTTCGGTTTCAAGCATCGCACACTACCTCATTTCAACAAGGACGATTATTGCGCCGAGTCTGGTGTCTTCGTCAAAAACTCGTACCTCCGCGGGTTGACTCCCAGGTGTCCTTCTTCCACGCCATGGCTGGCCGCGAGGCTCTCATCGATACTGCTGTCAAGACTGCCAAGACCGGATATATTCAACGTCGCTTGGTGAAGGCTATGGAAGATATCGCTGGCTGCTACGACGGAACCGTGCAAAACTCGCTTGGCGATATCGCACAATTCGCGTATGGCGAGGACGCAACGGACGGCGCGTTCATCGAGCGCCAAAGTGTCGAGCCTTATCGCCTATCCCACCGCGCTTTCGACCGCAAATGCCGCATCGATGTCCTGGAGGCAGGCAGCGGTGATCTCCAGGTACCCTTCAAGTCGGTATCGACGAAACGTCGCCCGATTTACAGTACAAGCTCGATCGGGAGTTTGCCCAACTTACCGAGGACCGCAGGTCACTGCGCGAATTTATCTTTAGGAACCCCGATCCCAACCAGCCTCATTGCCTTCCCGTCAACCTCCGTCGCATCACTGAGAACAACCAGCAGATTTTCCATGTCAACAAACGCGAGCCGGGCGACCTCGAGCCCTCGTATATCATGGACAAGATCAGCGCGCTTACTAGCCGTCTGGTCGTCGTACGAGGCAGCGACCCGATTAGTATCGAGGCGCAAGCCAACGCGACGATGTTATTCAATATGCACCTGCGGTCCACTGTTGCGACGCGGCCGGTTCTGGAGGAGCTGCATCTCAACCGTCAGGCGTTCGATTGGATCATCGGCGAAATCGAGATCAAGTTCAACGCGTCGGTTGTCAACCCGGGCGGGGTGTGTGGCACACCTGCGGCGCAACCTATTGGAGAGCCCGCGACCCAAATGACCCTCAATACTGTCCATCATGCTGGTGTCTCCAGCGAGAACGTCACCCTCGGTGTTCCTCGTCTGAAGGATATCATTAGTGTTGCCACCACATCAAAACTCCGTCGCTCACGGTGTACCTCCAACCCGAGTGTGGCAAGGACAAGCACCGCGCAAAGACCGTCCAGACTGAGCTCGCTCATAAGACTCTGAGACCTTCTTTGCCATTTCCGATGATAGCAACGAGCGTACTCCGCCGCAATAATCTCTTTGGGTTCCGCGTATCGAGCTTGACCGTGCGAAGGTGCTGGACAAGAAACTCGACATGAGTCACATTGCGGATCACGTCGAGCAGGCGTTCTACCCAGACATGAAGGCCATCTCATCTGACGACAACTCCGAAAAACTCATCCTCCGTTGCCGTCCCATCGTCCTGAGCGACAAGGAGGACGAGACGCTTGACCATTCCGAGGAAGATATCTTCATTCGTCAGATCGAGCATAACATGCTTGATTCCGTCACTCTACGTGGTATCAAGGACATTCGTCGCGTGTTCGCGGTTCAGCACGAGAAGCCAACGATCGACGCCGCAGGAGAGCTTCAGCCTCGTGCGATAAACGAGAGGGTTCCGGAAACCGACCGAGTTAACCTGAAGAACGTGCTGACTGTCGATCCTGTCGATTTCAGTCGTACTCCCTCCAACAAGTGCCGCGAAGCATTCGAGGTTCTTGGTATCGAGGCCGCGCGCCGCACTAGCTCTCCCGCGTGCCAACGGCTCGGTCAACCATAGCAAGAGATGTGAGTCAAAGAGCGAGTTAACGCAGATTATCAAGGGCAAACATATGCGCGCGATGATATAATGTTGTCGGGACGCCTCCCTTTCTGTAGACGCTCAACGTTGAGCCGTTACAATCACGTTTTCCTTGGTTTTCATGCGTTGTCTCTCTTTTTCTTAGATCGTATCTACCTCGAAAAACGTTAGATATGACAAGAATGAATCTGATCATTTTGCGAGCTCAAGAAGGTAGCGATGACGCTCATGTTCATGAGTACAATATCACAATGATTCCTCCCACAAACGGGAAAACAACAACCGGGTACCACGCTCCGCCGAACAATGTGGCTGTACGCAGCCCAGAAACAACAAACCTAGCATATGTACCTGCCGTTGGTCGTGAGTTCAGTATACTTTTCTCGTCAGCTATCGTCGTGTGGACGTTGCAGGGTTGCCATGTGGATTTCGATCTAGGCAGGTATTACTATTGAACGTCGGCAGGCACAACAGAAGTGTCTTTCATCACGAGATGCCTACTGACACAATCGGGTGATGTTGTCCCCGAAGATGGTTTGATTAAGCTCGTTCACGTGGTGGTGTAAGAACACAGGAAACTATCGAGGGAGGCATTGTGGGTTATCCATGAGGAAAGTGTTTGGGAAATCAGGAAAGTGAAGTAGGCTTTTCACACACCTTTCACCTGAGGGATTGTCGGATCTAGGTGTTCATATCCTTGGCATTCTGCCCAGGGGGAAACGGTCAAAGAAAAGCCCAAACATTTGATCATCATGTTCCGACCGCTCCTTGTGCACACCCTTCATCACGGCGGAAAACAACACACACAGGCTGGGGCTTTACTCGAATCATTCTCTGTTTCGGAAACATCAAAGAAAGATTTCCAGCAAACTTAGCCGTTTGTCACGCGTATAGGTTGAGCATGTAGCCTTCACTTCTCGAGCAGTTCAACAATCTCCCCGGGAAGAGCCTGCAATCCTCCGCTGAGACTATATGAGTGCCTTTGTGACGGGGGGCACTCGAATTCCCATAGCGCTTTGGCCAGATCCTTGCGTTCCCCTAATCAGGGCCTGAGAGTTGACTGGCTGCACGTTGTGGTCTTCGCATAGGAGACCTAGAGATGCAACACTACCATACAGCCTCGCGCGTCCTCGCCGCACAGGCCGCCGCGGATGGGCTATGTTTCGGGACAAGCCGCGTGTTCCAGGTATATACTGAGCATGGCCCTGTTCAACATCCGAAGCGCAACAGCCGAGCGCGTGTTGGACGAAGAATTGGCACAACCAAAGAAGTGACTTCTGACTAGCTCTCAATTCCAGCGTATCCTGAGGCGTCGAGCGTTAATCCTACACCTCGGTCCAGAGCAGCCATGTGCTCGAACATATTGAAGTCTCAGCAGAGCCCTTGAGTGCTCGAAGAGAAATCAACTAAACTTTCAGACGTACACGATCCCGGTCAGCCTGCCGGTTGCACATCAGAAATGCGTTGGAAGCTAGTCCCGAGAGCCAACTGCCTCAACTAACCACCATTGGTCCCGGGGCTACGTCTATATTTAAGTGAGCTCTGCGTATTCTTTGAACCTTGATGGATGTGCCCGTGATACATTTAACCTGAACCCAAACACACCGCACAGCTACGTTTATGACTGAGAGGTACTTCTACAGTCTTGAACAATTTTTCTACCACATGGAGCCCACAAAAATACAACCTAACGACTTTCGCTTCGAGCATCTTCCACGTCTTGCACGAACGACTCAAAATTTCTGGATTCAATCTTGCTCGGCCAATCGGCTTCACGACTCCACTCGAGCACAAGATTGGGCCAACACATAATCAAAAACCTAAAACGCATGAGTAGTTAGTAGGGCTCGGTGTCTCACTTCACACTATACTTGCCTTGCCAGCTTCGTCTTCAGTTCAGGGGAAGTAGATTTCAAATCGAAACCGCTGATCAGGCGCAGGCAGGAGACCGACGTTGACGTTCGCGTCGTAGCCATCGTTTCCAAGTCACTTTGCCGAGGGGGCTTGATGTCCACGTTGAGCACCTGAAGATTGCTCCTCTTGGCAAGTTGCACAAGACCGGTAGGCCAGACAGCCTGGCGGGGCATGACGAGATGAGTGAGCCGGGGCCATGTGCCTTGAACCCCTGCGATGCCGAGAGAGTCCGCGTTCAGGCAGACGCGGTGCAGTGTCAAGCGTCGGAGGTCGAGCGGGAAAAGCAGAGCCAGATCTTGAGCGAGTATGACGGAAGTGTTCCGCATGGAGATAGGCCACTCTACGGTCAAGTCTTGCAGACGGCGCGACATGCTGGCGATAAGCGAGAAGATACTGGGGACGGAGGTGACGGAGCCGATGGAGCGGCCGGAGTCCAGCTTCAACGTTAGGCTTGTAACGTTGCCCAGAAGAGAAGGCTGCGCGTTCAGCAGGCGTTCTATCACGGGGCCAGGGACTCGTGATAGCCGGACGGAGTCTAGACGTGGGTACGGCTCTCCGGTCCAGCCTGGCTGCATCTCCAGGGAGTTTTGGTGAGATCGTCTAGGATGGATGTCCGCCGCCCAAGTTGAGAGACAGAGCGTCCGGAGGTCGGGCAGACGACGGATGTGATCCAGGATAATGCCGCTGACCACAGGGACACTGAGCTCGAGTGCGGACACACGATTGAAAGGCCGAAGGCCTGACTCCAAACTCCTAAGCGCTCCTTCTTCGATCGGTGATGACGGGCAGAGCGTCACATCCAACAACGGTGATCCCACGGCCTGGGCGCGTTCTAAGATAGAGTTCATAGGTTGGGCGAACGAAAGACTATTTGACCAGTGACCGTGGCAACTCAACGAGGTAGTGGCGGGCCCAAGAAGGAGCTGAATTATGTCCCAATACGACGGCATAGTCGCTTCCGAGCGCCAGACGAACCCCAGCGTGCGCACGCTGGGTGCAATCGGTCCCGGACCTCGCAGGTGATGTAGGCCGTGCCACTCGACCGAGCTCGCGATCGAGCAGCCGTAGTTGGTCACCGAGCGCACGCAGCTCGCGTACAACTCGAACCGCTCCCAGACTTGAGGGCTGATCGTTTCGGGGATGGTGATCTGGAAGTGTTGTCAGCGCATTGGCCGCATCTATCACGAACCGCCGCTGCAAGTAAACGCGAACGCACCCGGGGAGACTTGGGACCCGACGGCCTGTCTAGCAAGGCGAACAGCGGTAGAGGATCCTTCAGCTCCTTCCAGACGATCAGCGCACACTGTGTGAAGAGAGCACGGCTTGCCCTGAGCAACGGCGTGAGCTCAACGATGGATAGGTTCGACAGGACTAAGCGCATCAGCTCGGGGGTAGTGAAAATAGCAACGCTAGACATGACGGAGAACGTAACACGGAAGGAGAGTGAGGGGGCGACTGGCTGAATAGCAGGGCACTTATAGGCGCGCCGTTCTACGCGTTGACCGTCTATTGAACCACTCACGAAGGTGGTCCAGCTTCAGATATGACATTGGTCTAAACACCACTGAGGGCTCCCGCACTGCTTAAGGACAGGCCATTACTTTATTAGTCTTCTTATCAGAGGCGCCCTCAGACTCTCATAGCGTTTGGGCCAGATCATTGCGTTCCCCCAATCAGGGTTTCAGAGTTTGACGGGCTGCATGTCGTGGTCATTGTGCAGGAGGCCAAAGATGCGACAGGACAATGGAGCCTCGTGCGCCTTTCGCTGCATGGACCGCCGCGGGTGGGCCACGTTTCGTGATTAGCCACGTCTGGGATGGGGGAAAACAGGCCAACTTGACCATCGTTGTAAGTATGCCCTTGAGCGTTTAGTATAGACGTCCCCAAAGTCCGTTGAGGAGGCGCGAGACCGAACCGAACTCATTGATGGTCCTTCAGAGTAGGGTACAGATTGCAACAATTAATCTGAAGAGATAACTGAACGTTTCTCTAGCTAATTTTCTCCCGGACACCTGGTGTCTCGCGTCCTAGCTTCCGTCATCGGGGCCTTCAAGTCAGAGGTCGCGTGATGACAAGGCTCGAGCATTACGTAGTCTTTTGCATGTACAGTATTTCAACTCTCATATCCAATATCGTTCACTTCTCACTTTGTACATGTAGATACATGGCTGTGCCCCAGTTGTATTCAAGAGAGGCAGGGCTGGGAACCTGACTGCCCTATCGAATTGTAGCTTCCTCAGACACATCACCAGGTGGCCCAATCAGTGGATATACTTCTTACTCATCACCATCGCATGAGAGGACTCGGAGAGTAGAGGTATGAACGAAGATTCGCTTGTATACTATTCGACGTACTGACGGTCTGCAGGGCGACCGGGATTTCGCTACGGGGTTACCAGACTGGAACAACATGCATAATACCTGCGGGTATACACCAGGTATGTTCCTATTTGGTATTCGGGAACACAACAGCTGAGCTCGTGCTAGACAAAGAATTGGCACGACTGAAGAGGATAACCTCTGCCGGCAGGCACGGGGATCAGTACTCTGGGCCGCGATTGCACGTAGCGACCCCACTCTGCGGCTACGCTGTATCTGGGCCTGAAGAACAAGATTCATCCAGCGAAGAGCACCCATGGCTATTACGAAAGTTTGACATTACCCGTATGGACAGACGAAGCATACTTGCAGGAAGACGCGGTGGTTATAACCCAAGACCAAGAGTCCTTGTGTTTACAGTTTGTGACTTGCGAGGCGGTTGGCAGCCACGAATCACTTATCTGTGTGTCAGCCGCTGTCACTCATTCTCTTCTTCTTTCTTCCTCTCGTCACTTAGTTTCCTTTCCTGTCTCGGGTGTCGGTACATGAAGCCAAGCCTTAGTTTGACAATGAATTCATGATTCAAAAAAAAAGTTGCCATTCTCGCAGGTCGTAGGCGGACAATCTCAGCACGTGCCTCACAGTGATGTTCTCACCAATCCTGTTACTTTACAGAACTTGGTTGATCCCATTCAAAAACCTTGGATTCTCATTCTCATTCGAGGTTCTATTGAATAGGCCTACCAGCCTTTTCCAAAACTCTTCTGTAACCAATGAACGTATTTTATCGCAGGTTTTGGGTTGTCCCGCTTGATTCGGTCAACGCAGGATTACACCTGCGTTGAGCTCAGTTCCTGAACACAGCTAAATACAGGTCATAAGGGGGCTTTTTTAATTTTAATTTTTAATTTTAATTTTTCTGGAAATCGAAACGGGCGCCGCTCAAACCGCGGTCACCACACAAACGATTTCGTTCTGTGCTCAATTGGGTATGACCGCGGGCGTGGAGGTCTCGGACACCTGTGAAGATGTGAGTAACTAGTTTACTTGGTGGCCCTGCATATATCTGATACACGACGTCGTGTGGGCCGAGGTGATGCCACACTAACGTGTCGCCACGTCGGGTTAGGATCTTCGCGCTGGTTGCTTCTGTTAAACATTTGCTTTGTTGGAATCGCTGTCTACCATGCGGAGCCCGGTCGGGGCTTGGTGAACGATCTCGTGCATCAGTTGGCGAAGCCATTGGCTCATGTTGCTCCGCAAGTAGTAATCCGTTGGCATAGGTCCTCGCGTTCTATGAGCACTTTCTGTTGTGGACGATTTGTTTCGCTCGTGGTCGGGCAGTGCTGACATGGTGTATGGCACATCCTTTAACGTCTTCGTAGCGAGGTTGACGAGTGAGCAGTTCAGCGTGGGCCTCGCACTTCGTCAGCCTTCCACCAAGAAAGCCCACAAATATTGCGAGCTGCTTTTTGCCGCCTTTAATTACGCGGTGAAACTTCTACCGAAGGATCAAGGCTGCCCATACGGCCCACCCCGCGTCGTGGAGCACTTCGTTCGTCGTGTAGTCGCTCGGGTGACTGGCCTTCACTGATGACTGGGTCTAACCCTAGCGTGGGTTGGTCGGTGCGCCTCCTGGCGACTGTGATCACACAGCTGTTCCGACGTGGCTCTCGCATCGTCCCAATTCGCCGATACAGAAGGTTAGCCCATGGGCAGACTGCTGTGCGTCGCACGGCGCTCGCGAAAGCGCCTTGCACGTCCCTCGAACGCCTCGCCAAAGGCACTTCGAGGGCGGTGGTTGGTGTGGTCCCGCTGGTCCTGGTTCTAACCCTGAGTGGGGGCCGCTCGCGATTCCGGCCACCGGTCGTTTCGGCAGACTCGCTAGGCCAGGCGGCGCTCGCGAAAGCTGCACGCCCAGCTACCGATGACTCCGCCAAGAGTACATACGGGACGGCGGTGGTCGACCGAAGGTCGCGGTGGTCGGGAGCAGGAGTGTGATTTGCTTCCGAGCAAAACACACGGATGTTTTCAACATCCGGCACGTGACCTGTCGACGGTATCACCTGACCCTCGTCCACGGTACAAGTCGAAACGTGGAAGACGAGTACTCGGCCAGTGCCGGATTCCACCAGCCAGCCTCATCAGGGCACGCAAGTGAGCCCGGATGCGTGCCTGACACTGAGCGCGTATTTGTTTTACATCTCGATGTAACGTTTAGAAGGTCTCGCAGCAGCGGGCCGGTCGTTGTTTGGTAGTCTGCGGGAGTGGTGACGTTATGCTCGCCCAAACCGGGACCTCTTGCTCACTAGACGCACTGACCCAGAGCTGCAGGGGCTCTGTGCTCGTCGGATATGGTTGTTGGATCGCATACACCGATAGTTCGGTATTGAGGAGGGTCGGGCTAGATCTCCCGAGTTCATACAGCGCACGGATTTCGCGGCTCCATTCGGGTTCTGCGCGCGGCGTCCAGGGGCTGGGCAAGTGAACAGTTGCACGGCCAGCTATAGACGACATCATTCGACAGAGTGCCGTGCCAGCTTATATCCCCAGGAATCAATGGACCAAATAGACCGTGATGGGGCTGATTGCGACAAAACTCCAAGCGTGCCAGCTACGGACGACGAGCGAACGGTCTGAGGCCGCGGATCTGACTGAGTGTAAACAGTAGGGAGAGCGACACACAAGCTCAGGCTCGCAGATTAATACAATATTGGGCAGCAGGACAGTAATACCAAGGGGGGAGCAGAAGGGCGGGGATCAGCCTAGCTGAGTATATCGTAGTCCGCAATTAGGCTTTCGGGTGAACGCTTGAGCGCAAAGTGGGTCAATGAGACTACTATTGAGTTGTTAGGTAGTGTCAAGGCTGAACCACGTCAAAGCACGTTCTCCGACGTCGGCATTCGTCTATCTGAACACCTAACGCTATACCTAAACCTGATCAGGCACATGTCCAGCCCGCGGATCAAGTGTGAGCCTTCGCGTATATAAGCCGGGGTCCAGCTCTTCGTCCAGCCCCGCTCCGCTCCAAGTTAGCTATGAGTATGCCGTCTACTATCCCTGTGCTTCAGTGCGGCGAAGAAGAATTCGGTGGCCTTCTCGATCGAGTAAACACACTGCTACTGTCCGCCAGCGCCATAACTGTTTTCTCAGGTGACACCCTCTCGTGGGACCGAAAACAAGGCGTACGTCCTTCAAACTTCTGCTCTCATCACTAACATTTCCAGGGCGCTAGGTCAAGTTGATACCCAATTACGATAGCGAATCGTCCTTCGCACCGTCGCACCGGGTGACGTCCGGAGACTTCTTCAGGGCAAAGACACTCGAGGAGCCACTACGGCGATTCGCCTTCGGCAAGATATTCGCCGGGATGCGCAAAGTCGCAAGGACGGCTGAACTGCGAAGCCGACATCTGTGTGTGAAGCACTTGTTCACGTCTGGACGACTGGTCAGGTGCTACACGCAGGACGTCAATGGGTGGTACCAGCGGGGGGATGAAGGGCTTGCCGCCAAAACGGAGGAGATCAACGGCTCAAACTTGTATATAAGGTGTTCGAGGTGCGGCACGCGCCCAAGCGACGCGACAGAGACGTTTGACGACGAGCTACTCCTGGTCGGGGAGGTGTTCTGCCAGAACTGCGCCAACGCGACTCCAGGTGGGCATTTGGTCAGATCACAGTGACGGGGAGGGAGACTGATTAGCGACAGTGCCCCAATGGGGAAAGCTTGCACCCGACGTGAGCTTGAGCGACACTTCGAGTCTGTCTCCGGAGAGCGAAAATCGTCTGCTCCAGATGGTGAACTCGGACGCGTCAAGGTGCAACGTGCTACTGATACTGGCGCCACGGTTTCGTTCGGTCAAAGGCGAGGCTCTACTGGCGCAGCTGGCAACCAAAGTACAGGAAGCAGGGGGCATAGTTGTGTACGTCGACTGGAGGCGGCTGGAGCCAAACCCATGGGGGCGACGGATAGACCTGCAAGTGGAAGCGGACGTGGATGTTTGGGCGAGGAGCCTACTAGAGACAGCAGGCACTGTAAGTGACACAGGTGGCCAAGGAACAGACTGACCGAGCACCTTGCACTCGTTATAGCCCGTCCAGCCGCTGATCAGGGCAGCCTTCCGGACCGAGGTAAGAGGTGGGGAGTTAGGGGGGATACTCAAGTGACTTACTCTTTATCATGCGCAGATAACCGAGCTTCGAGCAAAGGTTCGAGAAGCAAGCGAAGAACTGGAAGTCCGGCTGCAACGCCAGAAAACCTTGGAGGGACCGGAAAAGAGGGATAAGAAAGACGGGGCGCGAGCAAAAGAACAGCCGGAAGAAGCAGAAGGCGTCAGAGGAGGCGCAGCGGACGAGGGGAAGGGCGGCGAAAGGAAACAAAGCAAGCCATCGAAGAGGGTGAGATTCGCGAACTCGGCCAATTCCACTGGTTCCAAGGTTACTCGTCAAGGGAAAAGGCTGGGGAAGGGAAGGAGACTATGAGCAAACTGTGACCTGAGGGATGTTGTCTATGTAGAACGTGGTCAGAACTCATAAACAAGGTTAAGCCAGAGAGTGTTCCGTATTAGGCTTTCAAAGTACACCGGCTTAAAGTCATAGAGCGTGAGCTTGGCAAACATACAAATCTCGGTCAGAATATTCATAAACAGGAAACACCGGAACACATCAACCGCGGTCGCTTTTAGCCTCTTCCACTCCTTGCGTCAACAACTCAAAACCCCTACACTCCGATTCTTCAATTATACTCGGCCCCTTGGGCACTCGATTACGCCACTGCAGCGCGAGGTATGGCCAACACTTGACCAGAAACCTACACGACAGATATGTCGACATGGGCTCGGTGTTTTAGTACACATGTTTCTTACCTTGCTAGCTCCACCACCTCTGGCCTGGGAACAGCATCCAGGTCGAACTGACTTTCTAGGCGCAGCGGTGCAGCCGACCTGGACGTGGGCGTGTCGGCCATTGCGTCCAAGTCACTGTCCCGAGGGGGCTTGATATCCACGTGGAGCACTTGGAGAGTCTCCCGTTCGGCAAGCTGCACGAGGTCGGTCGGCCAGGCCGGTTGGTAAGGTGCAATGAGGTGCGTCAATGCGGGCCATTTCCCATGGATCTCTGGGATGCCGAGAGAGTCATCGTCCAGACGGACACGGTGCAGCGTCAAGCGTCGGAGGTCGAGCGGAAAGAGCGAAGCCAGAACTCGAGCGGGTATGAGGTAAGTAACCTGCATGGAGCTGGGCCACTCTACGGCCAAGTCTTGTAGGCCACATGATACGCCGCCGATCACCCAGAAAATATTGGAGATAATGGAAAGGATGTGGGCATCGTACTGGCTGCTACAGATCTCCAAAGCTAGGCTCGTGATATTACACAGAAGGGACGGCTGCGCGAACAACAGGCCTTCTATTATAGGGCTAGTGATCTGTGACAGACGGACGGAGTCCAGACAGGGGTACGACTCCCCAGTCCACCGAGGCTTGATCACAAGAGAGCGCCAACTAGAAGGACCAGTAACTAGGTCCCCCCAAGTGGAAAGGGTGAAAGTCCGAAGGTTCGGAAGACCGCGAGTGTAGTCCATAACGGGGCCATCGATCATTGGTAGACTGAGCCGCAGAGTGGACACTTGGTCGAAAGGTCGCATGCGTGATTCAAGAGTGCTGAGCTCTCCTTGGTTGATCGGCGTCGACGGGTAGACCGTCAAATCTGCCAGCGCCGACCCGACGGAGCGGGCGCGTTCTAAGACAGAGCTCATCTGCTGGGCGAAGAGCCCGCTCGTCCGGTAGCCGTAGCACCTCAACGAAGCGGTGGCGGGCCCGAGGAGCAGCCAGATCATGTCCCAATACGGCTGCGGGGCGGTCTCTTCCGTGGACCAGCTGAACCACAGCGCGCGCACGTCGGGTGCGATCGGGGCCAAACCCCGCAGGTAGTCCAGGCCATGGTACTCGACGACGGCCCCAGTCGAGTTGCAGTAATTGGTCACCTTGCGCACGGATTCCGCGTAGAACTGGAACCGCTGCCAGACCTGATCGTCGACTTTGTAAGGAATTGTAATCTGGTTGTGTAGTCAGCGTGTATCCACACTGTCAGCATGCCACTGCGAGAAGGCGCGAACGCACCCGGAGAGCCTGGTGCTCTGCTCCAGGGGTGCCGGACAGCTCGTCCAGCAAGGCAAACAGCGGCAATGGATCGTGCAGCTCCTTCCAAACGAGCCGCGAAGCTATTTCAAAGAAAACATGGTTTGCGCTGAGCAACGGCGCGAGCTCGGCGGGCGATAGGTTAGACAAAGTCCAACACAGAAGCTCGGGGACAGCAAAGAACTGAGTTGCTGACATGGCGGGAAGCGTAACTGGAAATCGAGACGGAAGCTATATCTAACCGAACTGGAGGGTACTTATAGGCGGCGTAGTCCCCCGTGACCAAAAGTTTGGAAGCTTCCTGTCAAAAATCACGTGGGTATTCACAGACAGGGTTTACATCTCTTACTAATGGGCGGGATTGCACCAAAGCTAGGTGGCGGATTAAACAACAGGCGCAGTCGCACGGGGAGCTCAAATCCCAAACTGTCTATGTGAGTGTCAAAGCTCAGTCTGAAAGGCTCACGGGCCTCACAAGTACGCTCTAATACTTGTGTCATGACTTGACACGTTTCCCAGAATATTATCCCGATTTTATATATTTTATTTAGATACATACCTTATATGGAACATTGGTCAGGATGTGTCATCTCTTATCTAATATTTGTCATCAGGGTCTCTTAGTCATCTGTCACGTGATCTTAGAATGTTCCAGAAGTCTGACTAATGCTTCTCATTTCACATCCGATATCAAATTAGTTATGACTCGTTCTTTGTACACGTAGATACAAGGCTGTGCTCTGAGTTGTATTTAACCAAGGGCAAGTTCGAGGTTACAGACCAAGAACTTGACCTCCTCGTCAATCTAGTTCTTTCTTACATCCTTTGGTCACTGGGCTATCAGTCGCCCATACCTTTACTTATATCATCATCCTCATCGAGAGAGCTCTGACACTTGGGTCGTTGGACAGGTGGAGGTGCTCAGTGAGCGAATGATAGGATTGATCATACAAACACAGGGGCACATACACGTTACACACCGAGCTTAGACCATCTGCAAATCCGGCAAAACTCCTGGAGGTCTCCTTAAAAACGGGCTTTCTCATCTAGAGCTCGGGAGAGACGGGGTTCCTCCCAGAGAAGTCTCCGTTCTCCGGAGAACTCAGGGGAGTCCCGCGTCTAGCTTGTGCTGACTGCGCTACCAAAATTTTCCCTTTGTCCTTTGCACAACAGGTATGGCCTTAAGCAATAAAACAGGACAGTTAATAGGCGCTGTAAGCACGGGCCAAGCCGGAGGTCACACCTCAATGGAGGTGCAATTGGCGGATATACAGTTAAATTGAGCGGGAGTGTATTCATCTGAGTCGAGCTTGGTCTGGGTGGAGTACAGGTGGCGGACCATACAACAGCATGGTTGTTTAGGTAATCGGCTCGCCCGGACGGCATGATACTGGCCTTGGATTCACCTTTGCGTTGTCTGCGGTGGCCTGGAAGTCGATGAGCAAGTGTCCACCTCGGAGCGAGGCCGTCTGTCGGAGTGGTTGGCCGCTCGACTGGGTTGCAGTTGCTGTCAGGCGCTTTATGCCGCCCCCCGAGAACGGTATCCCGAGGAGGAGCACCCTTTGATTGTCCTTGCGACACGTGTTGCGCATGGTCACTACCGCTCAGTACTGGATCTCGTTCGGCAGTCGAGGAAGAGTCGTTTTGGACGGACTCGGTCGGAACGTGGACCACTCCACGAGCGAAAAAAACACCAAGTAATAGGGCATCTCAATTCTTGGTTTTGGGCTGGTATATGAGACATCGCGACCGGTTAGGGGCTCAGATGAGAATAAGGTTTGGGGCGGTCCAAGGGTCTTAGCGACCCGAGAGAGTGGGACGTGCGACTTGAGACTGAAATTTGAGCGAATGTAGAAACCAAAGGGCGTTTTGCCAGACCAACCTCCGGAGGTTGGTTTCCTTTGGTTTTTGAGCCATGTGAGACCAAAAGTGACTGTTGCGCACCGGCGGAGTTTGAAATTAGTCATACGTGATTACACTGTCGCTATAGGTAGCATTGATGTTATGGTATAATCGAGTCTTGTAAACTGCTCTACGATGTCGTCTGCACTTATTCAATGTTTTATCTTGCTAGCAAGCTATTTACTGGCCATATCCGAGGACGAGGACGAGGCGGAGATGGCATTATCATTCATATGTCTAGCTCAGGCTTACTCGTTTATTACACTAAGTCAGCAATTCGACGAAGACGGAGACGAGGTCCGTATGTCAAGGACCGTACACAAGATCACTGCGACAGAATCATGGAGCGAGAGAGCAAAAGAAGGTTTAAGGAGTACTTTAGGTGAGATTACATTCGATTCGTGGAGCATATAGCATCTAACCTTTTGCAGAGTCAATCTAGGTTAGGTTAGGTTGAGCAGGAAGTCTAGGTCTGGCTTTAGGTCCAAGCTTTAGACTTGGCTGTAGGTACGCAGGTCCAGG
>WSTH01000482.1:0-23648 GCA_019616345.1 Ceratobasidium sp. 395
TAGCCTTCTGGGTACTGGGATATTGCGCGTTGTCGGCTCTGTATCTTGCAGTCGGAATTGCGGCCTTTTGGCTGTGGTTGAAACACGCTAACATCGTCGCGTCAACTAGAATCCATGAAGATCAAGTCAAGGTCAGCGTCTACTGAACGAGATCTGATCTAGAAGATAACCGTTTTGTAGGCTGTTGTATCCGCAGTACCGAGCTACCTCCAGGCCACTCCGGTGGGCCGCCTAGTCAACCGATTCAGCCAGGTATGTGCGTACATTTAGTAGATATAAGTCATCTGACAAAAAGACAGGATATTTCGGTAAGTATAACGGTGGTTGTAGAGAGGTTGTAGAAAGTTGGCACTTACATCCGGGACGCTAGGTAATTGTTATGGAGTTACCCATGTCGTTTTTCGGCATGTTTCTTACTGCAGTGTCACTTGGTGAGGACAATCCTGCATTTTACGTGGATATATGCTAATTTGACCCCTGGTTAGCTTCTCACTCGGTAAGTCAATTACTAAATAAGGAGAATTAACAGCATGCTGACTAAGCTATCTTAGACATTCGTGCTGGTTGCGGTATGGCTTTCAGTGATTTTGGTCGTCGGTCCACTGACATCTTGACCAGACCCCTTGGTTGACGGTTACTTTGCCGTTTATCGTGGCGATTTATTGGCTCTTGATCAAGTTCTACCTGGTTTGTGTCTATCAACTGTCGCTACGGCCGTTGCTAATATGCTTTCTTAGGCAACATCAACCCAATTGCAACAGCTGGAATCAGCCAGCATAAGTCCGTTGTTATCTTCGTTCGGAACCGTCATATCTGGGCTTGAAACTATCCGGTAAGTTCCTGCAAATCTGCTCCAGATCTGTACGTGACACTATAAAATAACAGCTCATTCGGCGCCCAGCGATTGTTTGGCAGTCGTGGTGATGGTTACCTTGATTCGAGTCAAGGTCCTCTGTACTTTCGATACGCCGGAATGCGCCTGTTGTAAGTTGCGATACCTAAGCTGTGTGTTTATTGATTTACCGGTCGCTCCAAAGGCGAACTGTTTTGGCAGTCATCACTATGTTTATCTCTGTTGGCGTGGCGACTCTGGCTGTAAGCCTGCGCTCTTCGACTTCGGCGGGACTGTAAGTCACTGTCAGCTATGTCTCGGGTGTGGAACTAATTGTTTGCTTCATAGCTTGGGTATCGCGTTGATCAGCATGACAAAGATAGCGTCAATGTCGTCCCAGTTGTTGCTGGTATGTGAGATCCCAAATGACTCAACTGATTTAACGATTCGTACAGAATTGGGGTCAAGTTGAGAATGGCGCCGTTGCTGTGGAGCGGCTGTATGAGATAGTGTCGCTGGACGCCGAACCCGACCTGGAAAAAGAGAACGACTCGGTGGTTGGGGACTCTTGGCCAGTGCATGGCGAGATAGCGTTCGAAGGCTACACCATGAGCTACTCGTGAGACTCTGTCACTATGTTTGCCTTTGCCGTACTGACTTTTCGACAGCAAAGAGCTCCCGCCCGCCTTACAGAATCTGACGTTCAAGATCCCGGGAAGGTCTCGAGTCGGTATCTGTGGCCGTACAGGCTCCGGCAAAAGTAGTACGGTGAACGCGCTGTTCCGAACGGTCGACTCAGAGCTGGTGAACGGGAAGCTGTTGGTGGATGGCGTGAATATACGAGACCTTACCCTGACGAGCTTGAGATCTTCTTTGAGGTACACATTTATTCCACTGCCTCCTAACACACATTAACTGTGGCGATTTTAGCATCGTTCCTCAAGATCCGTTCTTATGGCATTCAACCATTCGGGTATGCCGAGATACTTTTTTTCGTCGTGAAAGCTTGCTGATGCTCGAGATAGGAAAACATGGACATTGAAGGGGTAAGTATCCGAAGATACCTGTCACTTGGGGGGAGCTGAGGCTTCCTTAGCTCAACAGCGATGCGGAGATCTGGCAAGCGCTCGACCGAGTCGGAATGAAAGACGCTGTTGCAGCGCTTGAAAACCAACTGGACACCGTATTGCAAGACACCATCGCCTTTTCTCGGGGACAGGTAAGCCTAATATAGCCTGGAAATATACAGCCAGACGGAATCATGTTTCATTTTTAGCGTCAATTGCTTTGCATGGCACGAGTTTTGCTACGGAAACGCAAGATTGTAATTCTAGACGAGGCGACCTCGAGGTACGTGAAGTCTGAATTCGTCATCGTTCGCTCGTACTTATACACGCTTCCTCGATTAGTATGGATCCACAAACGGATGGCAAGGTCAGGGAGATTATATCACAGGAGCTACAAGGTTGCACCGTGCTTTCAGTGGCTCATCGCATTGGTGAGCACACAACACTTACCTGGTTGCTTGGGACTAACATGCTTTCACCAGCTACGATCGCCAACTTTGACCTGATTATCGTTCTCGACGATGGAAAGGTCGCGGAAATCGGTCCTCCGCAAGTGCTCCTGGCCGATAGCTCAAGCAAGTTTTCGAAGCTGGCGAACAGTCAGGGGATATATGTGTCGGCAACTCCATCAGCTACATTGAGCACCCCATAGACGTTGTATATTTGCGTTGATTGTTTTTGTCAGAGCTTGCTAGGAAACATCAGATAGCTTGACACCAAAGTGAACTGAGTGAACCTGAAAGCGCTGGAAACTTATAGATAGACTTTCAGTGGCGCAAGTTTTACTCCGCTTCTTTGCACAGGAGCCTGCGCCTACATGCATTTAGGCCAATATATAGTGCATATATGCGTGTTTTGCTGGCTGCCATGCGACGGAAGAGGTTAAATACTTGGATTTCGATCTGCTTTGTGCCTCCGTAAGAAATATTTTGGATTGCAATAACGACTAAAACCACAAAAACCGACGTAGTAGTTATGCAAGCGATTCATGATCCCAGTTTTATCCAACAACCGCCTGGACAGGATCCGTAATCCCATTGGTGAGCACCGCAATAGACGCTTCCCGTACGCAACGAAGGTACTCTGGCATCCGGTTTCCGCTTGCGCTGACAAAGTCTTTAAAGAGTCCGTACCGCGCGTCGGCGACGATATTCGGAAGTTGTAATGCGCGGCGTAGGTTTCTAAGTAACGAGACAATTAGTACGAAGAAGTGATGGGATGGGGAAAGGGGGTAGGCTTACGCTGGGAAGATATCTCGCGACATGTACAGAGCGTGATGGAGTTGTAGGATCATTTCTGGGACGTAGATCTGTCGGATACGGGACTGTTCTACGCGCTCGCGTTTTCGTTCGTCTGAAATAATCAAGTTAGCCAATATCACGTACTAAACTCGGGTATTAAGAACTCACTCGGATCCGCATACTCCAACTCAAGCCAATACGTGATCAACACCTGTACCGTTGCTTCATAGTACTCATCCAACGCAGCCTACCACCCACACCCATCAATACCCTCAAACCATGTGCCCCATAAAACCGAAACAAACCTTGTACTCCTTCTCCCAAGCCCTCTTCTCAGCCTTGGTCCCATCCAGCCCAGGATCCCGAGCCCTGGTATTCGCAATATCGTTTATCGAGTCCCAGACGCCAAAGAATTTGATGTATCCGAGGAGTTCGCCGCCGTCTGTACTCGACGAAGCGAGTGAGTCTGGGAGAGATTTGATGAGGATTCGGGCGGCGGAGAGTCGGCCCATGCCTAGTGAACCGTGTGCGCGTTAGTGAACTAAAGGAAAGGAAGAAGAGGGAGGTGGTTACCGAGCATGTACCGCAACACAGCGTTACTTTGATGAATCGCCGTTTGCCAAGTTTCTTCATTAAACAACAACCATTGAACCGAGCGCACGAGTCGTAGCTCAGTCGGCGTGGGTTCGTCGTCCATGCCCGCTGTAGTGGGTAGTGGTCTATTGAGCGATGGGAGTTCCTACATCATCGAATTAATTAGTAGTGGACTGTCGTTGAAGGGAGAAAAGATGTACCGCGGTAGCGTTTTTAGCGATAAGACCTGCTGTAGCGATCGCGACGCGTTCGACGAGGAGGTTGTGTTGGCGTGCGAGGCTGAGCGCGTTGCTGCGTTGGTCTCGGGGGAGGTCGTCGGGGAGGCCTAAGGTTGAATTAGTCGAGTAAGCAATGGTCAGATGTAAGATCGGTGAAGTGGGGACTTACTAGCCAGGTACAAAGCGTATCGTTCTATTGCGTTGTCGCCTAGCGCGCTCACGTATAGAGCGACCAAGTCGCCTTGGTTCTCACTCTACAACGCGCAACTAAGTCTCTGTGTAACAATTTTGAGCAAATTTGAAAGACGAACCTCTAGAACGCGGATATATGCTTCCAAAATGACTGCACTCGCGTTTGCGGGGATAGGTTGTTTGATCATGGTTAGGAATAGGCAGAGGTGGGCGAAGAATCGGATCCAGTTTGGTTGCATTCTTTAGGGCAACATGCGTTAGCGTTCTGGGTTATGAAAGGAACAGAGGGGGAGGTGGAGCTCACGTGTTGAGTCCGCCGTTCAGTCGTTCGGCAACGATTTCTAGCACGTCGTTTATGTCTCCTAGTATGCAGTGGATCTATATGGCTACGTATGAGTAGATAGTTGAGATGAGAATGTGCAGTGGGACGCACCTGGGTCCAGTGCATAGGATGATCGGCTCCAAAACCTTCGTCCACAGTTACATTTCGAAGCCCAGCCAGCGCAGCTCGAACATCTGACTCCCATACCCGTGTCGCTTCAGCCAAATCCGCATCTACACCCACCACACATCACCCACCCCATTCAAGCCCCACTCTCCAAAACAAACAACATAAAGCTCACCAGAATTAGACACCCCATCTACATCCACATCTGCGTCCTCCACCTCCCACCACGACCGCGTATGCTCCAACACGGTCGCGACGCGTTCTTCAACGAGCGCGCTGGTGTGGGCCCAGGCGTGGTCTGCGAATGTCCGGCATTGTGGGAGGAGAGCTGGGAGTGTGCGTCGCGCGGGGGCTAGGGATGCGGCTAGGGCGCGGGATTCGGGGGATATGTGCGTCTGTAGGGTAGGGGGAGGGGTAAATCCGGAATGGGGTTGGATTAAGGCGAGGGGAGTTGGGTTTAATTAAAGAGAGGGGTTGGGTTAGATTGAAGGCAGGGGTGGAGGGAGGAGATAGTTGCGTACGTTCATCGCGGTGCGTTGACAGGTGTCCGACCAGAGTTTCCGTCGTTTGTTCCCGATCCAGTCGTCGGATTGGACTACGTCCATTCCGTCTTCTTGGTCCTCTTCTTCTTTTTCGACTAGAAAGTTATCCATTATTACGGTTTCGATATTCCACTTATATGGTACGTACCAACAGCATCCCACTTGAACGTCACAACACCCCCAATCATAGCCGCTCTCCAATCATGTCCCGCCACCCGACAAAGCGCACGCGCCTCTTCATACTTTCCCGCCCTCATCATCCCAAACAGAGCCCTCGAAAGCGCCTTTTCCGCCGCAGCATCATCCGCATCCAACGCCCCGCCTCCTCCTTTCCGATGCTCTGCATCCGGATCGAGGACCGTAACAAACGACTGAGCTCCGGCTCCTACACCCACTCCTCTCCTTGCGTGGACGACTCGATGCTTAGTCAACGCCCGGTAATTGGATCCTCCTCCTATCCCGGATGATACGCCCGGCGCGGTTTCGTGTAGCCATTCGCGTACGAGGCAGAGTTCGCGTAGGGTCGTGTGTTGTTTGATTGCGCGGTGGGCGAGGGAGGAGGTTGGGGTGTATGGGTTTCGTTGGACCATTTGGAGTGGAGTTGGGAGGGTTAGGGATGATTCGTCTGGGACGGAGCGTTCGCTGTGGGTCAGGTTAGCTTTAGTTGGTGGACGAGGGAAGGTGAACGAACGTGTAGAGGCGGCCTATTAGGTCCCATGTATCCCGTTCTAGCTTCCATTCTCTGCTTTCATCTTCTGTCATGCCTCTACGATTGACAGCTTCATCATACCTATAGCCAAGCATTAGCTCTAGACCAGATCAACAATCCCCAAACTCACTCATGAGCACAAATCTCATGCAACTTGCTCGCCAACCCCACCTCCTGCTCAAGAATCACATCCAACGAGTCTGCATCTGGCACAGCAGCCACCCTCACTTTGAAATGTGCAATAACATCCGCGAAGGATTTCGAGACGGACGGAACGGCCGGCGCGTTGACCATGATGGTGGGGGAGAAACAAGACACGATCCGCGAGTCACGTGGGCGGGTGAGACATCTCGGCGCTTAGGAGCCTTACCCCGGTTTCGATTCGACCACAATATGGACGCGGGGGCTGAAGCGCTTGCGAGACGGGCTCAGAGGTTCGGGAAGGCCCCGGCTGTTGCTGCTGTGGAGGATGTGGATGTGGATGTGGATGATGATGATGATATTGGGGATATTGATGAAGAGGCGAGACTTGTCGAAGTGAGTGCTACATCCTGAATTTATCCTATTTATGCTAATTGCCCTTGCAGCTCATGCAACTACGTGCGGCCGAGCGCAAAGAAGCAGAACAAGAAGGAGTCCTCAGCTCTGGCAAAACAAGACTCGAAGAAGCCAAAGATCTAGTAGGAACATGTCCGGGGTGCGTCACAACCTTCATCACGGTCTATTTGGCTGAACCTAGGCACAGGATGATCTCCGAGTACCAGTACTATTGGCGGAAACTCCGTTACAACAATATACATTCTCTTGAAAAGGTACGATAGAGCTGTTCTATACTTGGTGAAATTTCCTGCCTCAGGCCTTTGGTGGTGGCGTTGTACGACGTTTGTGTTTTGTAGGACGAACATGGCGAGCCGCAGTGGTATTTGACTATTAAGGATTATGCGAGGTCTGCTGCTGGGAATGAGCAGGAATTACCGAGTGATGTGCGACCTCCAAATGTCCTACTAGTACGCACCATTTCCCTCCATCCAGGAACAACAACCAAACTAACAACCCCACAGCGAACAACCGACTACCTCCTAACCCACATCTTAACAACACATCCATTCACACCCATAAACCAAGCGTTCATCCGGGACAGGGCACGAGCCATAGTCAAAGACTTTACAATGCAACACGTCCGGTACGTACCCTCCAGTCCACACAACATACTCACACCAGATCACCCGCCGTGAAAAAAACAATCCAGAAACGCACCCGCCATCGACGCCCACGAACGAATCGTCCGCATGGCCGCGCTCAGTATGCATATCTTTCGGGACCAACGGCAGCCGGACGGACCGTTTGATCATGACGGGGAACGAAAACAATTCGTAAACGGTTCGTCTACTAATTCTATTTTTACTCGATTCTATCGTTAATTAACCTTTAAACGAAATAGCTTTGTCCTCTTTAACCCAATTCTACGCAGACTCACGAAACCCCACTCTCCGCAAAACATACATCTCACAAACACACGTCTCGCTCTACGAACCAGAGTTCACAGCGTACTGGCACCTCTTCTCCCTTCGCCGTCCACCCGCTATGCCAGATTCCGTATCACCTTCACCCTCGACCGATGACGACCCAACCTACCCAACCACAATCCTCACCCACCCCCTCTTTCGCCTAGCCCGTACATTCATATCTCTCTGGGCCCAAAGCGAACACCTAATAACCTCCGCCGAGAACATGCTCCTAAGCCCTAAAGAACGCGCAGCCAAAGAGGCTCGAGCTGCTACACAGGGCGTACACAGATTCAAACGACCCGCCCCGGAGGACATTATCACCACCTCCACCGACAACGACGGGGATGAAGAAAACTGGCGCCCACAGCGATTCGAGTACCTACCAGGTTTCGCGTTTCCCGCATTAGGATTGTTGAGGAGGTTAGCGGATCCGGGTGTGCCCTGGGTGTTGGCTGCGGTGTTGGAAGCGAGTGCGTTGGATGATGTGAGAGCGAGGGCTCTGTGGGAGGTGTGGCAAATGAGGAGAGGGGAGGGTGTTTTGGTGAGTTGCGTTCATTTTGTTGTTTGAAACTTGTTGGTTAATGTGTGGTGGTGGTGGGGGTTAGGTATCTGAGCTTGTAGACCTATTTGGATGCGACGGTCCAGACGACGTGAGAGCTATCGTCGATACAGTCGCCGAAGCCTCTGGACGAGCTGTGAGAAAGTTGAGGACCAAGGGGTCGGATGAGATTCGGGCGTATCGGTTGGTGGGGAGTATGAAATGTACGTCTCTCCCCTCCACTACAACCCTTGTCATAACTAATTAAGACTGGGGTAGTCCCTTCACATTTCCCCCGCGCACGAAGAAACACGAAACTCATCGACAGTAAACGACCGACTCATGCGCAGTTGGTTGATGTTGTGAATCAGGCTTGGGATCGAAACAGTCCGTCTCTTCTCTTCCTTCTCTTTTCTTTTCCTTGTTTCGTTGTCTGATTGAAGGTGGTTGTAGCGAACGGATATGAGTTGACGGTGGAAGACGTTCCGGAGCTCGTCCTCCCTGATCGAGTCGATATTGAGGAGACTGATTCGAATGCGGTTGGAGTTGGAGCTGGGGCTCCTGTTGTGTTGAGGGGTGCGTCTGGGGTTGGGGTATCTGGTAGTGGTGGGGCGTCGTTTGGTACCGGGACCGGGACCGGGGCTGGAGCATTTGGAACTGGTATTGGAACTGGAGGGGCTGGGACGTCAACAAACGGAGTCTTTGCCGGGTTCGGCGCGGTACAGGGTGGGAAGCCGAACCCATTTGGCGCACCGACTACTATGACTGCGACTACGACTACGAATGGAGGTGCGAAGGTGAATCCGTTTGGTGAGACGAGTTCATTGGGTGGCGCATCTACTAGTTCGAATCCGTTTGGCGGCGCGTCTGCCAGTGCCAAACCCTTTGGAGGGACTACCACCAGTACCAATTCGTTTGCAGGGGCCGCCTCGAGTGCCAATCCATTTGGGGGCGCTTCGACTACCAATCCTTTCGGTGGCGCTGCTTCTGCGAAACCAAATCCGTTCGGCGGCACATCTGATACCTATAATCCGTTCGGAGGGGCATCGACATCTAATGCTTCCAACCCATTTGGCGGGACAACAACTACTCCCAATCCGTTCGGTGGGACATCGACTACACCCAATCCGTTTGGCGGCCCCTCCACACCTGCGTCTAATCCATTTGGCGCTAAACCCGCGTCTGGCGCACTCGGGCTTACGAACGGAAGCGGGCCGAAGAGTAACTTTGGAGCTGGCAGTTCGGCATTTGGGGCCGGCGCTGGTGCTTTCGGCGTTGGTTCCGGCGCGTTTGGCACAAAGACCTTGACTACACCTGCGGCGACGGCTTCTGAACTCGCCACACCTCCGGCCTCTGCGCCGGTTCAGTCGTTCAAGCCTGCAAGCCCGCCCATCTCCAAGCTCTCTCCTTTTGCGGCGAATTTCGTGCCCAAGTTTGGGGTACCTTCTGCACCTGCGGCTTCTGCACCACGGCCGCCAGTCGTTGCTGCATCGGAGGCTCCAGTGCCCTCTCCCCCGGTCGTTGTCCCTGAACCCGAACCAGTAGAGGACATTTCAGCTGTCGAGGCTGCTAAAGCTGCACGAGAGGCCAAGTTGAAGGAGAAAATCGAAGCTGTCAAGAGGGAAGAAGCAAGATTACGAGCAGAGGAAGCACGAAAGGCCGAGGAACGGAGGAAGCAGGAAGAGCTGAAACGACAAGAAGAGGAGGCTCGAATACATCAACAGGAAGTCGAGAGGCAGCGATTCAAGGCTGAGCAACAGCGACTCGAGGCCCAGGAGCAAGCCGAACGGGAGCAACAAGCGCGAGCTGCGCGCCAACGACAAGAACATTTACACGCGACAACCGCTCAATTGCTCCTAGGCGACATCCTCGAGATCCTAGTCGTACCCGAAGTTCAATATGCAATCGAACATGAGAAGCGAAATAGGATGCGTCTGCGTCGAGCGTTCGAGTGGTGGAAGACTCGGGCTGCGAAGCGAGCGAAACGGAGGCAGGTGTTGGAGAATATGGGGCTCGGGCGGGTGGGTGTGGCGGGTGCGGCTGGAGAGGTTGGGGAGTTGTTTGACGAGGAGGATGAAGAGGTCGAGGTCTCTTATCAAAAGAAACGGACGACTAGTTTCAGGGAGCATAGGACGGACGCTGAGCTGGCTGCTGCGATGGCCAAGGTATGTGTATTTCTATTTGTATCGATAGGGGTAGATATTTATATTCGGTATGATCTAGGCCGCTGCTGAACGTGAAAGGCTATGGGCACCGGGAGTGTTCTTTGATATCGCGAAGCAAGCCGTGGTTAATATCGCTCACGGACAAGGAAAGACTTTAGATGAAGTGCCAGGTTGGGATATTTGGCTCTGCACGAGCGGGGCGAACAAGTCGTCAGCGGAATGGCTACGCAAGAAACTCAATGCGCGACCGACGCAGCTTGTGGACGGAACTGTCTCGATTGTTGCTATTACACCAAGTGTGACCAAGGTAATTGCTAGAAACTGGCTATTGTAGGAGAAGAGCTCACATGATCTGTTTTAGAAGGACTCAGCCCCTGGTTTGGTGATTTTTGAATGTTCGCCTTATCTAGGGGCTGCGATGAATGAAACAGAATGGTGCGTTTGAGGACTCTGGTTCCGATATATACGTTCCAACTGACTTGCCCTTAGGAGCAATGCATGGTCCGACGAAGCGGGCCGTATAGCACGTCTTTTCTCAGCCATGTCCAACCATTCTTCATATATGCCCTCGCTTCTATTTGTCGTATGGTCAACGGATCACGTCGCTCAGCACGCCGAGGCTATCACTCGCAAGGTGAATATAAGATCTAATCTAACTGAGTTGCCTGGGCTAAACGTTACTCGATTTACAGATCAAAAAAGCAGCCTCCCATCTCGCGGACGTCTCAATTCAGGGGGAACCCGCCGTGGCCGTTCTCGTCGATGATACTGTGGAAGAAGTATTCGAAGAGGCTTTGGCGTCTCTCGAGCTTGACATTGAGGGGCGACCGCTAGTAGAACAGTCTTCAGTTACGGGTACGTTTAAATCTATGTTGAGGCCGTTAATTGCTAATGTTTGCTTCAGAATCTCTATCACGGCAAATATCCGCTTGGCACCGCGCACTTGCACACATCTTGGGTAGAATACCCACTTTTGATGATGAGGGTGCGTCTTTGCCCGTTACATTTCTGGAAAGCAACTGAAATTTGCTCCCAGACAACGCGTTCCACCTGGCACAAGTTATATCAGCTCTTATCAAGGCTTTCAACGTTATGGTCACCGGCGTCCTACAACTGTGTACTCTAAGACCCCAGAGCGCTATCTACTTACCCGAGTTTCATGCCAGCGCGGCTCAAGACACAAGGTCTGTTAGATGGCATTGGCCCTTAGTAACATAGCATTGACCAGTCTTCAGGTCCCTGTACAACCTTGCGGACACATACACTTCCTCGCTCTCTTTTGCGGAAACAGTGGATTTGGACGTGCTTCGATCCGCAATACGACAGTACCGTCATTCTGGGAAAGGTAAGACCCCCTCAGTTGTTGTACCACACCCAACTAATACCGACGTTTCATAGCCTTCCCTGCCCGGTTTTTCTGCGAGCGCCTCGCCCAGCTCGTTGACATCGCGCTCACTCCATTGGTGTCCGGTAACAGACCGCGACCAGATGTCCACGCAGCGGAAAACACATTTGAGGCCGCGCTGGCCGACGCGATGATTTCACTGGATGCACGTGCAAAGAAACGGACTCAAGATGGTAGCCCAGTGTAAGCTATACTCGCAAATAATCTCAGCAAAAGGCTAATCATTGGCCCACAGTCGCGACAACAAAAAGGCTCGCTTGGTATCAACCGACACTCCAACAAAACCGAGAGAAAATGGAGATACTGTAGTAAACCCTGAGACTTCGGGAGCCGCGAAATTGCGGGCCTTGCTTGACAAAACACGGAACCGATGGGCGACCGAAACGGATGGGACGTGATTCACGAAATGTAATGATATCGACATGAGCTGGTTCTGGGATTGACTGTTGTTTTCTTGATTTGTCTTTGATCTATGCATAGTTCACGGTTTATTTATTGTGCTTTCGCTGCTACTATGATTAAGTTGTGACTTCTTCCCTGATTGGGAGGTCCATTTCAATGTTGGCAGGCAACTATTTCATCCAACCATGCTACGCTTTCGCCCACGTAGACGCACTGGACAAAATGTACGATTTAATGCGAATTAAGTTAACGGTAAAAAAAACAATGCTCTCACCATCATCCAGTCGCCGTTTTACAGCTTTCCATGCTGGACCACTAACCTTTTCGTACGATCGTAAAACCTAGAAACCAGATAAATCATCTGATTTCCCTAGATATCTAAGAAACGATGAGGTTACCTGGGAAAACATCCCCTCCGAATCTGGGTGTGTAGATGAGAATGCACGTTCAAGAACGTAGAGATCTACAGCTTTATCTTCAACAAGCAGGGAATTGTATGAGAGACCGAAATCAATGAGAACCTAGCTCGCATTCAAGGATGAGCATTATTTTCGAAGCGCGCAGCAACAAGACTTACTAGTTCCGTCTCTTCCCTCCCTTTTTTCTTTCGCAGCATCATATTCGATGTTGTCAGATCTCCGTGAATGATGTCCCCTCGATGCATCTTGGCGATTTCCGTTCCGATGAGCTTCATCAGTCGCTCTACAACTGGATTGACAATAGTCCCAATTGTATCAAAATATTGCTTACCTTCTTCTAACCCATAAATATCTTTCAACACGTTCAAGTCCTCTGGCTCTTCATCGCCAGTCTCGTCATCCTCTTCTTCACCTTCTGCCCCACCTCCAAGCACCTTTCGGACGCTTGAACCCTCTATCCATTCAATTCCGAGTACTCCCGAGTCGGCGTGCACAAAGCGTATCCCAGGGACTGAGACCCCGTATCTGAAAACGATCCATAGTTAGCAACGTAAAGCATGGCCGAGAAGGCAATGAGATTAAACGCATGTATCTCACTCGATAGCACAACTCGTGATCCACCAAGGTTTCAGTGATAGATATGAATATTAAGGCTCACTTTAGACACCTCAACAAAGCCCTCGCTTCTCCTGATACACGCTGTTTCGTCAAAGATGCATCAAGTGTGCCATGTCGGTACGTTTTAGTGAACCTGTGCTTAAGCAGGACGGGAGATTCGGCGAGAGTTGCTTTATAAACTTTCTAATTAGTTGCACAAGTGCCGTTAATATGATATTTTGGCGGATGGATAGAAAAAGTAGGTGATTGGTCGACGAGTGGTGCGTGAATGAATGGTTCGAACCTACAGCCTCTGCTCCTTGTGCAATGAGCTGTGCTCCTGCTAGTAGGTGTGCTGTAGCCATTGATGAGAATTTGGAGAGAAAAGGCTAGCAGTTATTAGGTCGTATTAACCTCTGCACCGTAGCACGAGCGACTAACTTCGTAAAGGTATACCGCAATCAATTTCAGACGTGCCTTATGAGTTGGTTACCGGTCTCAAAAGGACTGGATTTAGTTTTGTAAGGTATAAAGCAAAAACCGAGCTGGAGTCAAGATCGAAGTCAAGCCGACGAAGATCAACTGATATACAAAGTTCATGATCTAGCATTATGACGTAATCAAACTACTCAGGGCCACCCAAACAGCACGTCAACAACTATCCAGCCACCAATCTACCACCATATCCCCTCTCCAGGACCTCACCTAAAATACACCCTGCTTTACTCTGCTCTAATTTACGCGCCTCTTAGTTGTTTAAAACCACAATGGCTCCACCAGCGAAGCGCTACAGCGCAAAGAAATCGAACGCTGGGCCGTCTCAGAGTCAACCAGAGAGGCGCGCATCGCAAGGACGCCCACAAGCAACCCAGGGGTCGCGTAGAGGCAGACGAGCGCAAGAAGAGGAGCCCGAGGAAGAGGAAGAAGAGGAAGAGGAAGAAGCTGAGGGTGGTGGAGATGATGATGCGGCCGGAGATGGGGATGTGGTATGTCGTTTAATTGTCAGCTGGATAACGTTTAACTCAAGTGTTTCCCAGGATATGGACCGTCGCATGTCTTTGCTAGTTAGACTCGCCCTATCTGTGGAGCACTCGAGAGGAACCTTGCGCCGGGAGCAGATGACTAAAATTTGTCAGTAACAAACAAAAAAACTGCGCCATGTTCTCCTTGACACTAATGTGAATCTCAGTGTTTCCAAATGGCAATTCTAGAGCATTTAATGCCATACTCGAAGGAGCCAACATGCAACTTCGCAAGATCTTCGGTCTTGAGCTAGTCGAACTCATGACGCGTGCGGAGCGCGACCAAGTTGGTGCAGGAGAGGAAAACGAAGATGAAGATGGACCAAGACGGCGCAAAAAGGGTATGTACCAAAATAGGGATTATTCTAATCCCAGTAACTAATAACTGCTATCACACAGCTGGAGCCTCATCCAAGACATACATCGTCCGCTCTGCACTAGACGCCTCTCTCATTGCCCTCGCCAACAAGCCCGACCCAGACATCACCGCTGCGGGTCAAGCTGACCTTGACCGCCTCGCCACGCGGAACAATCTTGTCAACGCTGACGACGACGAAATTATTGCCGCCTTTTCGCGTGCTGGAACTTCAATTCTTGGATGGGACCTTGGCGGAGAAGGAGAGAGCGATTGGTACAACATCATGTGTGTTATCCTCGGGTTGGTACTAGTCAACGGGCGAAGTGTGGCCGACCGTGAGTATCCCGCCCCGCAGCTTGTAAACTCGTAACTAAGACCAAACAGATACTCTCAAGCGCCTCGTAAAACCGCTCGGCCTTACACCTACCGCGGAGATGCTCCTCCCGATTAGTACACCCCGCAGACGGATGAAGTTCCAGGATTTCCTGAATCACCTTACCAAACTTGGTTACCTCGAGCGCCAACGCGCAGTAACGGCCAATGCAGGTGGTACCCAACAACCTCGGAAACGTGGCCGCCAATCTCAGCCTACTCAAGACGACGACGAAGATGGATCGGCGTTCGAGTGGAGGTGGGGTAGTCGAGCACATGCGGAGATTGGGGAACAATCCGTGGCAGAGTTTATGGTTGATTTTATGGTCGAACGCGCGATGAGGGATGTGGCCAAGGCGTTGAGACGGCAGAGGCAGACTCAGGGCGAGGAGGACGAAGAGGAGGATGGTGAGGATGGAGAAGATGAAGAAGGGGAGATGGCGGAGAGAGCAAAGGATAAGGCCGCTTTGGAAGAGCGAGGAAAGAAGATGCGTGAAGCCATGCTGAGGGATGTTGAGCGGTCTGCGGGCGGACATTTGAGCGAGGTTGGGAAGGGGCTTCGGTCATAACTGGGGCAGCGGTGTGCGTCACAATCCCAGGCACTTGAACGGCACTTGGCACGGTTTCATGTTTCGTCGTTCGTAATTTTTCAATTGTATGCTTGACTCTGATTCATCGAACGAAATTGGCTGCGGTCTGGGATTCCAACTCTCTTGCACAGGAATCGGTCTAACAAAAGTGACAAAATCGACGTGGGGTCCAACTGTGGCTATGATGGTGCAACAAATGTGCTACCTCCTTGGAAAACGTCTCCAAACTAAAGTCGCCACTAAAAAAAAAAGCTGGCGCTATTTCATGCAGTGCTGCTCCTTTGACATAAAACGGGCTCGCCGGAAGCACTCCTTCTCCAGCTGACTCCGCTCTCCCACTCTTTATCTTGTACACATTCACTTCATTCATTCTTTATCAACGAACTCCTTTGCGACGCTTTCTAGATTAGTCCACCTATATTTTTACTCAGCGTATACCTCAACCACTCTTCTCGAATCTACTTGGCCAGCGATGAGACTCTCTATAATCGCTGCAGCAGGCAAACCTCTTCATCAGAAAATTGACGGTGTTCTTGCACAGGGGTTCATGGATAGAAACGACAGCCAACTGCCCAAAAACATGTGAGTGAAAGTGCCGTAGGTTACATGTCAGTCTTCGCGTGCTCATCTCTATCAGCAAATACTCTTCGTTCAGATATGGAACCTACGGACCTCGCATTTCAGATCACGTATGCACTTTGAACCTTCTTGGTAGCCTGTGCTCGTTCCGTTGCTTACTGTTGTCTCCCCCCTTCCCCCACCAATGCCAGGTTAAACATGACGTTGGTAGACGAGGGGCAGGCCTGTCATCCAGGTAAGCGCGGGTTCCTGGCCAGTCATTAGCCAGCTTCTGATGTCAGGTACCATAGGCCATACATCAACCAAGCAACGGAGCGGACCTTTACTGCAAAGGTAAGCGGCTTTTCTTCAGACCAAAATAGCGTTTCAGGCGCATATATGCTGGAAAAAAGTGAAAGATTTCGACCCAGAACGTGCCATTCGTTCTGGTTTCCTCAAATCGCGTTATCCGTTCTTATACTACGTGCTGCAATCATACGACTCTAAAGACTCCATTTTATTTAGCTAAATGACGCGGACACACGGAAATTCGGAAGTTTGTCTCAGTACTCCGCTGGGACGGAGACAGTAAAGCTGGTAGATGTAAGCGTGCAGTTTACCGATTTGAGCCTGACTAAGCTAATACGTATCTTGTTCAGTTTGACGGCCTGCCAGGCTCGGCCTACACCTTCAAGCCGATCAGGACCAATGTGTCGACGCTCGTGAGGCGCAAACCTCGAGCCCCGGTCTTAATTAGTAGCTCGATGGTTTGTAGCTCAACGAATGAGTCAAAAAGCGGGACCTGATTATTCATCACTTCATTTTAGACCTCGTCCGAGATTGTTATGCATCTAGGCAACCATGGCTGTAAAGACATATCTCAAGAGCTGAAACAAGAGTCTTCCGCCAGCCACCCCGTTTCGAGGGGTGGTTTCGGCGATGTCTATCGTGGGTGCTTGCGAGATGGCTCCTCCGTCGCTATCAAGACTATAAGACTTGCCAATCTCGAGTGTACCACTAAAGACGAAACCGTCCTAAAGGTAGGCCCACGTCTTAGAACTACGCATTTTATTTAAATCTACCAAAATGATAGCGCACCGCTAGGGAATTATACACGTGGTCTAAATGCAGGCACCCAAATGTCCACACGCTACTTGGCCTGGCTGTATTTGAAGATCGAATTGCAATGGTATCTCATTGGATGGAGAACGGAGACCTCAAACAGTATCTCAATCACAACCCTGGTGCAAATCGCTTTCGGATGGTACGAACCTATGCTTGACACATATGCTACCACTCACATAGAGTTGGTTTCTGAAGTCCACCCAGCTATGTCGAGGTTTGAGCTACCTGCACAAGGTTGGAATCGTGAGCATCATCTGCGTCTGAATCTTGTATTCGCCAAATCTGATGTAACTACTTGACAGGTACACGGTGACCTCAAAGCGGTAGGCATATAATCTAATATTATTCAACTGAAGTCGACTGACTATGTTTGCTCTCCCGACAGGCTAACGTGCTGGTGTCCAATGATGGGGCTCCCATGCTCACCGATTTTGGAAGCGCGACGCTGAAGGAGTGTGCTGTTCAGTTCACCTGTACTAATTTGATTACGCCTTTTTCTTCCCGCTGGGCGGTATGTTGCTCCTATCATGGCCCAGTTACATAGGACTGACACTACTTATCAGGCGCCTGAGGTTCTGATTGGGGACACCTGCAATCCTACGGGTGATATATACGCGCTAGCAATGGTATGTTGACTCGAACATTTGAAGAGCTTGAACTAATTACCTACGTTACTTAGACAATACTGGTGCGAGATCAGTATTAATCCTTAGGGGGCGATCATATAACCAATACGTTTCTCTATTTAGGAGATTCTGACAGGGAAAGTGCCGTATCATGACGTCGATGAGCCGGCTGTTATAATGCAAGTGATGATCAGCAAAAGGATCCCGAGGCGGCCTGAGGACCAACTTCCAACTGGGACAGTATATGGTGACCGATTGTGGAAGCTATTAGTGAAGTGTTGGTCGTATGTGCCAGAGGAGCGTCCCACTGCTGTGACGACTACTAAGATCGTACGTACAAATATGGTTCTTCTCGAAGGTTGACTCAAAAAATCGTCTTAATTGCTTCTAGATGAAAAGGGTTTTGCGCGAGGAATTCCTTAATGAACGTTGTCCACCCACCATTTTTCGTTAAGAGAAGCAAGTTCATCCACAGATCTTTGAGTGGCAATCTAGCATATATACCCCATTTTCTCCGATTTGTGTAAAGCTTCGCTATGTTTGTATCAACGCATGCACCCCATTAAGCCATATTTTATGAGCTACCAGGTTAGGGCTTTGTTGAGCTTTGCTCGATACGGCATGTGTTTTGATTAGCACGCGACTAGTTCTTAGGTTAGTTTGGTCTTATTTTGAGTCCTCCCGATCGCTTTAACTCGCGTCTTGACTCTCGAAGGGGCGCTGACAACCATAGCACTATCATCATAATCAACTGACTCAAGTCCATTCTGACCCATCCCGGAGTAATCCTTGGTCTGGTTCGAATGATTTTACATAAACCGAAAGTTGGATATCTGCTTTGTTTGGGCGCATTGTACGATAGTGGCTGGAACAGCCGTTAGGCTAGCTACTAATCGTAATAATTGCCTTTTAATACGCTTACATTTGTATTGAAGTTCTTGACAATTGGCCGTTGGTCTGTGCGAGTTAAGCGTCGATGTCTCCGTCGACCAGGCAACCACACGAAAATGCACATACCGTCCCGCCTTTAGGTCAACTCAGCCATCGTGCTTCTCGGTGTCTTCGGCCGGCGCCTAGGAGGTACTAAAAAAAAAAGGCGTGCATGACAATCGATATTTCGCACTCACGTATAGAATGTGTACGTATTCGGTCGATTGTACTACTATACATATTGGTATACATATCGTATCATGAGCCATTGTTTAGTACACCCTTAGGCACCAACTTTTTGCGCCCAGTCCAGTAGTACTGTGTGAAGAGTAATCTCGAAGTACAAAGATTTTGGGGCGCATATAGCCAAAGCGCTTAATATGCCTCGATGCACTCTTAGGCGCTTATCTCATCCGGTGCCCATCAAAACCAGAGCTCCCACAACGAGGCAACCTCGACATCCCCTCTACCCCGCTTTCTTCCAAGCTAGTAGTTGCTCTCGTCTACACACTCAATTTATTAGTACTATAAGCACAACATGGCAGATAGCGTAGGACAAGGTGCAAACATTGTCGTTTTTGGTGAGCAATCAGTCTTCCGCCGTGTAAGAGGGCGCTAATTTGGTACAACAGAGGGCGGACTGGCCGGCGGGCTATCTTCACTCATGATATTCAAAGAACTCATGACCAGAATCTATGCTGTGGGCGAGAGGCAGCGGATTTGTAGGGTGTGCAAGATCATGGCGGGGACGGGCACGGGAGCGTGAGTGATCGCAACTACTCCAGTGAGCGAGGGTTATTAACTGTGGACTGAACTCGTCTTGTGTTATTAAGGTTGATTGCGTGTATGCTAGTGCTGCTAGAGCTGAATGTGGATCAGGCGATAGCGGCTTACTTGAAGCTTGTAAAGGCTGTGTTCTTGGGAAAGAAGCTACTCAGCACGAGCGGGTCTGGGACGTTCAAGGCAGGCGTACTCGAAGAAGAGCTGAAGAAGATGGTGCGGGAAGCCAAAGGAAACGAAGACACGCTTATAATGGGAGAACAACGCGATGAAGACGACTGTAAAGTGTACGTTACACCCGTGATAACCCTTCATGTACGCACCCAGGCTAAACTTGTGTGTTGGCAGTATGGTGTTCGCGATGTCGGAGCACAACATGAACGCCTCCACGCCTCGCATCTTTCGTTCGTATCAGGGTCTGGCCAATCAGATGCCGAACTGTCCGATCTGGCAGGTCCTGCGAGCGACGATGGCACACCCTGAACTCTTCAAGAGCTTCCAGATCGGAAAGACGTCTGGGGTCCAAGAACGGCTCGTGGGAGGCGACACCGCGTGCAGTAACCCGATCCGTCACGTCCTCGCGGAATTCAGCGCGCTCTACCCGAAGCTCCATGTGGCGTCGATCGTGTGCATAGGTGCAGGGCACGCGCGAACCATCCACATACCAAAGCTAAACCCGCTACATCGCCTCATGCTCATGCCGATGAACGTGCTGGAAGCAATGAAGAACATAGCCACAGACAGTGAGCGAGAAGCCCAGGACATGGCAGTGCGATTCCAGAGTACGGTGGACGTGTACTTCCGGTTTAACGTAGACCAGGGCATGCAGGACGCGCAGATGAGTAAATGGCAGGAGGAGAACCAAGTGGCGGCACACACTCGAACATACATGCAGAAGGCAGAGGTCAACAGGCAAATTGATAAGGCGGCACGAACGATCGCGGATAGAAAGGGAGTTCTCGTTGGAGCGGATATCGGTAAGCTTCCCCTACAAGTCTGGCCACACTTAGTGTCTAAAACATGAGCACAGGTGGGGCGGTGCGACAGCCAACGGTGCAACAGACGACAGGTGTGAAGCGCTGTCCGGCACCCTCGCCAGCGTTCACCGGTTGTGAACGCCAGATAGCGCAGGTCGTGACCTGTCTGCTCGGTCATAACAACGAGCGTCGGGTGTGCGTAGTTCATGGACTGGGCGGTAGCGGAAAGACCCAGATTGCGCTCAAGTCTGTCGAGCGCACACGAAACAAGTGGTCAGATATAGTCTATGTCGACGCGACTACTCGAGAGTCAGCTATCGCCACGCTCACGGGATTCGCGCTGGCTCGGGGGATAGGAAAGACGCACGAGGACGCGCTACAATGGCTGGAGCTCTCGTCGCAGTCGTGGCTTCTGGTGATCGACAACGCCGACGACCCAGACCTGGGACTGCAGAAGTACATCCCAGGGGGGTCACACGGAAGCGTGGTAGTCACTACTCGGCTGCGGACCTTGGCGCTGTTGGGACAAGGACCTGGCTCCGACTGTGGTGTCGGGCAGATGGAGTCTGAAGACGCAATCGAGCTACTGTTGACAAAGGCGCGGATGAAAGACGATGTGCTATCGCGCGAAGAGCGGGAGTCAGCAGCAAAGCTGGTCGAGGTAGGTCGAGGTGGTCTTTGTGATCAAACGAGTCCCTCTCACGTGACTTGTGAATTCAGGACCTGGGATATCTTGCACTCGCGGTCGTTCACGCTGGCGCATACATCTTCTGCTCGAAGACTAGCATCGAAAAATACAGAAAGCAGTGTCTAGATAATGCTCAAGCGTCTCTAGAGAGGTATAGCAAGCTAGCAGGAAATACGGAGGAGTATGAGAAGACTGTGTACACGACGTGGGTGATGAGCTACGAGAGACTGAAGCCGCAAACGCAACAGATACTGGGACTGATGGCGTACCTGCATCACGGCGGTATCACCGAAGATATTTTTAGACGAGCAGCGCACCACATAGACCGGACTCCGGTAATTCCACCAAACGACGACGAGCTCGCTACGCGACAGTATGTACGAGACTCTTTGACGCCATTTCTTGACACAGATGGGAGCTGGGACTCGAACGCGTTCTCGGCGATCATGGACGAGCTCTTGCTGTACTCGCTGATAGACTACGATCGAGTCAACCAGGCTTTCGCTTTACACGTGCTTGTCCAGGACTGGTCATGCACTATGATACCCCACTCAAAGACGACAGCACTGATGCATACCTCACATCTGGTGGCCCTGTCAATTAATTATTCTAACGCGTTGGAAACGCATACGTACCTTAGAGGTCTGCTGGTGCATGTGAGCAAAGTGCTGATGAAGCTCGATACAAGCAACATCAACGATGCCTGGCACTTTGCGATAGTATACTGGGAAAATGGACGGTGGAAAGAGGTGGAAGCGCTACAGGTGCGGGTGCTGGATGCAAGGAAGCAAACGCTTGGCGAGCTGCATCCCGACACACTCACAACTATGAACAACCTTGCAAACACATACATGGACCAGGGTCGGTGGGACGAGGCGGAAGCGCTAGAGGTGCGGGTGCTAGATGCAATGAAGCAGACACTTGGCGAGCTGCATCCTGACACACTCATGTGTATGGCCAACCTTGCATCCACATACTCGAACCAGGGTCGATGGGACGAGGCGGAAGCGCTAGAGGTGCGGGTGCTGGATGCAAGCAAGCAAACACAAGGCGAGCTGCATCCCGACACACTCACAAGTATGAACAACCTTGCATCCACATACTCGAACCAGGGTCGATGGGACGAGGCGGAAACGCTACAGGTGCGGGTGCTGGATGGAAGGAAGCAAATACTCGGCGAGCTGCATCCCCGCACACTCACAAGCATGAACAACCTTGCATGGACATACTCGGACCAGGGTCGGTGGGACGAGGCGGAAGCACTACAGGTGCAGGTGCTGGACGCAAGGAAGCAGACACTTGGCGAGCTGCATCCCGACACACTCACAAGTATGGCCAGCCTTGCAAACACATACTTAGACCAGGGTCGGTGGGACGAGGCGGAAGCGCTAGAGGTGCGGGTGCTGGATGGTAGGAAGCAAACACAAGGCGAGCTACATCCTGACACCCTCGAAGGTATGCACAGTCTTGCATCTACATACCGGAGGCAGGGTCGGTGGGACGAGGCGGAAGCGCTACTGATGCGAGTGCTGGATGCAAGGAAGCAAACACAAGGCGAGCTACATCCCGACACCCTCGCAAGTATGCACAGTCTTGCATCTACATACTGGAACCGAGGTCGGTGGGACGAGGCGGAAGCGCTACAGGTCCAGGTGCTGGATGCAAGGAAGCAAGCACTTGGCGAGCTGCATCCCGACACGCTCGCAAGTATGAACAACCTTGCCAACACATACCGAGACCAGGGACGGTGGAACGAGGCGGAAGCGCTACACGTGCAGGTGCTGGATGCGAGGAAGCAAACATGTGGCGAGCTGCATCCCAACACACTCACAACTATGAACAACCTTGCCAACACATACCGAGACCAGGGACGGTGGAACGAGGCGGAAGCGCTACACGTGCAGGTGCTGGATGCGAGGAAGCAAACATGTGGCGAGCTGCATCCCAACACACTCACAACTATGAACAACCTTGCCAACACATACCGAGACCAGGGACGGTGGAACGAGGCAGAAGCGCTACAGGCCCAGGTGGTGGATGCAATGAAGCAAACGCTTGGCGAGCTGCATCCCGACACACTCACATGTATGGGCAACCTTGCCAACACATACCGAGACCAGGGACGGTGGAACGAGGCGGAAGCGCTACACGTGCAGGTGCTGGATGCGAGGAAGCAAACATGTGGCGAGCTACATCCCGAGACACTCGGAAGTATGAGCAACCTTGCATCCACATACGCGATGCAGGGTCGGTTGGACGAGGCGGAAGCGCTAGAGGTGCGGGTGCTGGATGCAAGGAAGCAAGCATGTGGCGAGCTGCATCCCGAAACGCTCACTAGCAAGTACAGTCTTGCTTGGACGTATCATCGTCAAGGTCGATGGGACGAGGCAGAAGCACTCCAGATCCAGACGGTAGCGGCCAACAAGCAGGTTTTTGGCGAACAACATCGCGAAACGCTAGAGGCCATGGAGCTTCTTGCCGGCATCCGCAAATCGCGACAGCCACAACACATGCAGAAGTTGAGCAGTTGGCTGAGGTGGAAATAGAAAGAAAGCACAGTGCAGCGACATGAGTCAGCGATTCTTGAATAGGCCAGATCAATTCTATGTCTGCTGTTATGTATTCGTTGGTTCCCCTTGGTTTATGTGCTTGTTGTCGAGTTCCCTCATGTACTAGGCCTACCCTAAAGTCTGGAATACAGATCACGTGGGTGACGCGAATCTGACCCTCTCTCAAACCATGCCT
>WSTH01000483.1:0-23594 GCA_019616345.1 Ceratobasidium sp. 395
TTTCTTTTCCGGAATGGACTCCAGAGCCTCCAGAGCCGGGCTCTGACCACAAGGTAAGTTACTCTGGAGGCTCTTTTCGCTACCAGAGCCCCAAAAGTCCTGGGCACCGTCTGCATGATGGACTACACGTTACGTCTCTGGGATACGGAAACCGGAGAGCTGGTAGCCGGGCCTCTTGAGGGTCACACTAGGGGTGTTATGTCTGTGATTTTCTCACTAGACGGTCATTATGTCGTGTCTGGGTCTATCGACGGTGACTGCACCGTTCGTATATGGGACGCGCGTACTGGGAAGACAGCAAGAGAGCCTATCCGTCTAACCTCGGAGGCGCAGTCTATAGCTCTCATACCAACTAGTAGATTGGCCGTTTGTGGGTCGTACAGTCACAACAATGTCACGGTATGTGATATGAACAGCGGTGCCGTTCTCTTCGAGTGTGCCGGGCATACAAAGAGGGTCGAATCAGTGTCACGTTCGCCGGACGGTCGTCTCCTCGCTTCTGGATCCTCTGATGATACTATCCGCTTCTGGGATCCGGTGTCGGGTCAGCCGATCGGCCAACCTCTGAAAGTAGATGTAACGCTGAATATGTTCGTAGTATTTTCCCCCGATATCAGATATATCGTTTCCCCCTTCAAGATTTATTCAATACGAATATGGGATACAGAGACCAGGCAGATGTGCGGCGGGCCACTGCCTAGCCATACAGCGAGCGCGAAGGGTGCTGCGTTTACCCCGGATGGGAACTGTCTCGTTTCGGCTTATGAGGATGGAACTGTCAAGGTATGGGATATACGCACTAGCCTCCGTACTTCGATACAGGCTCTCGACCCTCGAGCCGGGGCAACTGAACTGGACGCCGAGATCACGAGCGCAACGGTGCGATGTCACATCCTACAGAAGTATCCAGCGACTTGTTGATTGACTCTACTATATCCGCAGACTCCAGAGGAAATCGTGTCGCATCTTAGCCTCCGGGGCTGCGCAGACATGACCGACCAGCTAGACCTGGCGACCTGCACCGAGCGTCCGATCTCTTCCGGAGGCTTCGGCGATATCTACCGAGGTGACCTGAAAGATGGGACTCAGGTCGCGATCAAAACAATCAGGCTGTACGTCGGGTCGAGCGAGAAGGACCAGAAGATACTCAAGGTCAGTCGGCCCAAAACCGCCCCGCTAGCTCGAGTACTCATAGGCGTATAGCATGCCGCTCACGAGATATACGCCTGGTCAAAGTGTAAACATCTGAATGTGCAGCCGCTGCTGGGACTGGTGATGTTCCACGGTCATATCGGGATGATCGCGCGATGGGAGGCAAACGGCAATCTACCGCATTACCTCGAGCGGTACAAGGACGTAGACCGGTGTACATTGGTAGGTGTAGCCGCCAGTCTCCAAGCGAGAAGCTGCCGTTGAACTGGCATGCCCGTCGGGTGACTAGAGTAGTCAAATTTCTGAGGGCCTGTCGTACTTACATGCGTCCGGAGTGGTCAGTCGGGCACTTTTCATACGCTGACGCTCCAGGTACTGACGGCGCAAATCCTGCATCATGCCAGGTGCATGGCGACCTCAAAGGCGTGCGCAAATACATGCGAATCCTTGAACAATTTCTTGACACATTAGCTGTAGGCAAACGTGCTGATCTCCCAAGGCGGCGTCGGCCAGCTTGCGGACTTCGGCAACGCCAAGCTAGAAGAATACACGCTCAAGTTCACCAAGACGTCCACCAAGGAAGCGATGTCGTCGCGTTGGGCGGTGAGTCTACCAACAACACCGAGTATTGCACCTGACTGTTTTATTTCACGTAGGCGCCAGAGCTGTTTGAAGGCAATTCGTGTACCTACGCGACAGACGTGTATGCGCTCGGTATGGTGCGTTCGAGCGTATCTGCGCTAGGTTGTAGTAGCTAACCACCACTGATGATAACTAGACCATACTAGTATGCACTGTACCTCCGTATATAGACAAACACTGACACTGGTTCATGCTTCAGGAAGCAATCACAGGTGATGTTCCCTGGACGGGCAAGAGCGAACGTGCGGTCCTGTTCGCTATCACGATTAAGCGAGGGTGTCCCGAGCGTCCCGAGGAACATATACCATCAAACTCGGAGCACGAAGATACGCTCTGATCACTACTGAAATCGTGCTGGGAGTTCGAGCCAGAAGGACGACCTAGCGCGGCCAATGTAGCACAAGCGGTAAGTACAAATGTAAAGTACCTCGAGAATCCTATACGTATTATTGATCTGTAGATGAGAGGAGTTACACGGAGTGGGCTTCAGCCTAGATGACAGGAGAATGTCGTACGGATGGAACCTATGATGGTGGAAATGCGGCAGTGTATACAGATACCGTGTGGTATATGCGCCATACGCGCGTCAAGCTTTGGCGTCCTTATACTGTACAATTAGATCTACTCTGTTGGCTTCAGATTTATTATCTTCTTGTATATGACAACCAGTTTCTTTCATTGGCGTGGGGCAAAACTGTTATCCCCACTTGTCTAATTTCCGGTACCGCTTTTTACCTGGATGCGTCCGCGTGATAATAATCTCACCCATCGCTAAAGTCTATACTTAACCCCTGTTAGTTGGGTGGGAGGCATACTGTATTCATTTATTGTATCGCGACTTTTGTTGTCTTTTCTCTTTCTCTCATAACGTCATGTAATGTCGTATCACAGGGCTCTGCTCCAAAGCGACAATAGATTCATAATTGTTTTGCAAAAAAAACCTATTGGTCAGGCGGCCAGTGCTGTGTAGACATTTCACAGGTCTTGAATCTTAAACTTAGTTCATGCCCAGCGCTCACGAGTGAAAAGTCGAGGCCCGAGATGCTAAGTAAATTATTGTGGCTGTGCTCATGAGAGCGGTTGTATATATCTGTCATGGAGTGAAAAATCGCATGGAACCGATTTCTTGTTCAATCAAATTGACTTAGCCATATCGAGACGATTGATGATCAGGGTGTAATGAAGTGCTAAGCCCTAATCTGGCTTTTGGAGGTGACGCACTCGAGCCTAACCTAAAAAAAAAAAAAGCAATTGCCCAACACCACTAGCCGAAGCATCGCATTGACTTTGCCCTCCATCAGCCGATTGACCTCATCCCGGCTGAGCATCTCGTTGTCAAGGCGTCGGTTTACCGTTCCGATGAACCGGTTGAGGTCTGCCTGCGTATGCGCGCTAGCGTAGTTCGCCAGCAGACCGTTTTCAAACTATAGTGAGGGGGGTGTGGTTCTGTACAATATCCGTGGTAACAATGATAATAAGCACTCACGCAGAATATCATGATACAATTGAGAGTCTCCTCCTTTTTGTCTTCGAGAAGGCGAGTGATCTCAGCCTGACGAGCAAACTTGACGGTCAGTGACTGTTGCAGGAGGTCCTTCAGTTCGGCATCTGCATCGGAGAGATATCTTTGACTAGAGTTAGCTTGGGTGTGAGAGCTCGAAGCTGAGAAACACTCGTACTCGTTAAATCGATCGAGAAGTGTTAAAAGATCAACCGTAGGGCTTTCATAATCAACATCGTCCAGTCGACTAATTGCTTTAGAGAATGTCGCGAGAAGTTGAGCACATTGCTGGATCTCGATGACTTGCTCTCGTGCGTTTTGGTCGTTCTCTCCCGGCGCCTGCAAGATACGCGGCTGGTTCACATCAGCTCGAACTAGTCCTCAAGACTGGGAAAGAGCGACGAAGCCTACCTTCAGAGATGCGACAAATGCGCGAATATCATGGGCGGCGTTTCCAGCGGCGGGGACGTTCACAAGGTTGGCAGCTTGGTTCGCTAGTAGGAGAGCACCGCCATGTAGTGTGCGCCTGCGCCTGCGGAGAGGAGCGAGAACTGGAGCTAGTACGGTGGCCATTTTGAGGTATCGTGATCAACAGTATGCGTGCGCAAATGGCGAATAGAATACGCAGAATTGTTTCGGCGTCGAGCAGCGTGCGGAGGGCGAAGAGCGGACAACGAGACGACAGGCGCTCCGCACGAGCAGGCAAGCACTGCTAATCGCCCATCACTGCATTGTGGCTACATTGTGAGCTTGAGACATGATTAGCCACGAACACAGCCGCGTTAATTAGCGCAGATGGCATGGTTGGAACTAACCATACAGCTTTTCTTTCTCTCATCACTTCCAGCTTCGCAGCATGTAGATGAGGTATGATAGGTCTCTATCTTTCCTTAGCTGAGTTATAGCCGAATGACATGAGGTTTCTCTGTGACCAGCCTTGTGGGTGGCGGAATTTGCTCGAGCTTGTCCAACGTCCAGGTCACATGATTGATCGTAGCCTACCTTCCCGTCATTTTCAAGGTGGAAAAATACGATTAGTGTTGCGCTTGAGCGCACTCGAGCACCCTAAGTCTGCGTAGATTTTTATTCCTAACCTGCTTTCTGCCCTGAGTGCTTCTATATCCAGCAAACTGGCCATACATTCGTAATCGTAGCCGTAATTATGTGCTTTCGCCCCTTGTCTTCAAGCTTGGAACGATGGCATGAACTTCTTAGAGCTGGGTAGCTATTTTAGGTGTATCTTGACCTACTTAGTGGGACTTTTGACTACTGCCACTTCTTGCTTGAACTCTTGTTGTGCTGTCCCTGGTTCGAGTATCTCTGTACCAATGACGTTTAATGCGCCAATCTCAGGCGCTCAAACTGGCATATCCACCGCCCTGGGTCACTTTCACTACACTACTTGGCCTTCCACGATGCGAGAACAACGAGGCGGGGAGAAATAATTGGCCGATCATCCGGTACTTGGCAAGCCATCCAAACTAATCTTGATAAGCGCGCTTGCGAGTTATTCGACACTGCCTCCACGCAACCGGTTGATATTCTCCGCTGCCTTCGCAGTCAGTTTTGCATTTTATATCAGGCTGTTCGTTTCTCACGGCCCTGCTGACCGCCTCGGATTGTATACTTGAGCTCGAAATTTTTAGGAGGTACAGTATGTTCATATTGACCCCAAAGAGTGAAGCTAACTCTCAAAGTTTTCTCAGTGTAACCTTGACACGGTTAGCTCGTACATACACGAACGCTTTAATCTCTTATTTCTAACCATCATTGAGCCGAATCAGCCGAAGTGATGGTGAAAGTCTCCGACGATACTCTTGAGGGATCTGGTAGAACTACTTGGAATAGCAGATTTCTGCCTGCTGTTGGGAATGACAAGATACTAGCCATGTTCATGCTGGAAAACGACTCTAGACATATGGAAATCGAAGAGGCCTCGCTAATGCTTGCTCAAGAACTGTCGCTCGTGGATCCGATTCACAACGCCGAAATCGAGCAATGGATTTCTGATTGTTATCAAGATCTCTTCGTGCGCCATTCCCAGAGTTACACACATAGCGATCCGAATCTTCGTATGGCCAGCCATCTGCTTTTTACCACACCCATCGGCGATGTGAACAGACCCAGACTCTTGCAGGTGCTTGGGAGCTCGCTTCACCAGCGATTTGTTGCAACAGACAGATTGTCGAGCCTTGACATGGCAATCAATTGCTTCTATCAGGCGATCTTGCTTACAGACCCCGATGGGCGAGATGAACTTATAGATAGGATGTCAAATCTAGGAATCTTGTGTTACACTCGGTTTCAGCTTCAGGGTACATTGGAGGACATCAGCCAGGCTATCACATGTTATAGCTATTTGACTTACCATTGCCCCAACAACGTCGACGGACTACAAGAGTATCTTCCTGCTCTTTCCTGCTTTTTCGCCCTTCGGTTCGAACGTACGGGAGAACAAGGGGACATTGATCAAGCGATTGAAACTCAACACTTTGGCTTGGCTTATTTCTCAAGTGACCATCCCCAATTAGCCGATTGCCTCAGCAATCTTAGCCACTGGTACAAGCGGAGATACGAGTGCTTCCAGGCGCTTTCTGATGTTCAGGCTTCAATCGATTGTGGAGCAAAGGCGGTTTCTCTGTCGCCTGAAGGTCATCCTGACAAATCTGGGCGGCTGTGCAACCTTGGAAGCGCATATAGCCGTCGGTACGAGAGCCAAGGTGACCCGGGGGACCTAGAGCTGTCTATCTCTATTCATCGTCAGGCCGTTTCACTCTGTGACCGAAATGACAAGACCCTACCGTTATGTTTTGACTGCCTGGGCAACTCCCTGACCCGAAAATTCGAGTGTTCGGATGAGATCGCGGATATTGACGAGGTGGTTGAATGTCATACACAGGCCGTCGAACTTACCCCCGAAGGTCATCCAGCGCGTAGAGAACGGCTTAACAACCTTGGAAACTCGTACGGACGACGATTCAGACGTTTGGGCGAGGTTGTCGATCTCGAAAGGTCAATCCGGTATCTCGAAGAGGCAGTACTGCTTACTCCAGAAAAGCACATCGATTATCCAGAGCGACTCGAAAATCTTGGTACTTCGGTGATATATCGATTCGATCGTCTCGGAAACCTTGACGATCTCGATAGAGCTATCAGTTGTTTCGAAGAGGCTATATCACTTACTCCGCGTAATCATGAACAGAGGCACGGGCGACTCAAGAACCTTGGACCAGCCGTGCTACAGCGTTTCGTACGACTATTCCGCCTTGAGGACCTAGATCGCGCCATAGTTTGCCAAACCGAGGCACTCGCTCTTACTCCTGATGGTCATATCGACCAGCCAGGCCAGCTTATCAACCTCGGGGCTGCTCTCCAGTACCGATATGATCTTCTGGGCCATACTCGTGATCTAGACGAAGCGCTGAACCTATTCTCGAAAGCTAATCAAAGTACCCCGGATAGTCATGCCGACAAGGCTGGACAGTTACAAAGCCTGGCTAGTGCATTTCTCTCGCGTTTTTTTGACTCCAAACGCCAGCTGGATATCGACCAAGCAATAATATACTACGACCAAGCCCTTGTCCTCAGTCCAACAGACCATCCTAGCCGTTGCGGAATATTAAGCTCGTATGGCGATGCTCTTCGGGCGAGATATGAGCTTCTTGGGAATTCTGTTGACATCAACAACGCTATTGAGCATCATCGCCAAGCATTATTACTCGTCCCTCAAGATCACGCCAAAAATGCGAGATTCTACAATGGTCTTGGTACCGTGTTGATTTCTCGCTTCATAGGGCTGCATCAAGTAGAAGATGTTGAAGAGGGCGTTGAGTGTCTCACCAAGGCCGCCGACCTCACACCAGAGCACGATTCAAACCTTCCCGGAAGACTTTTTGACCTGGCCAGAGGGATTGTATTTCGGGCCAATGCTCAACAGAAGCCCTTTGAGCTCACCCGTGCTACTTCGTGCTTTGAAAGATCCCTTGCGCTACTCCCAGAAGGGCACTCTGCAAGAGCTGGTATACTCTATACTATGGGATGCCTGGTCGAAAGCCAGTACCAAGACCACACAGCCGACCCAAACGACCTAGTTAGATCAATATCTTTATACAAGTCTGCCGCGCTCTCAACTTCAGGAGACGGGGCACGCTTGCTCCGTGCAGCACAGCGATGGGCTAGGGCTACCGCGTTGCGCGATGGTTCTCCATCTCTTGAAGCGTATGGCCGGGTCATGAGCCTTGTATCACGTGTAGTCTGGCTCGGCACTACTGTGTTCGAACGATATGAGAAAGTCCCAGCCGTGTCGCATATAGTGATGGAAGCAGTTGGCGCAGCAATCTCTCACGGAAAACATGGTCTAGCCCTCGAATGGCTTGAAGAAGGCCGCTGTATTGTTTGGAACCAGATAGCACTGCTACGGACTCCCGCTCATGGCTTGCATCAGATCAATCCAGCTCTCGCCATAGAGTTAGAACAGGTAGCTCGAAGACTAGATCGGGCGAGCACCGTCAAAATAGAAAGGATCCACGCCGGACTGCGGCATGAACAGTCACTGGAGGAAGCTGCACAGATGCACCGACGACTGGCTGAGCAGTGGGACGAGCTACTCGCCCGAGTACGCATGATGCCAGAGTTCCAAAGCTTCTTGTTACCCAAACAAGTGACGACACTTATGCGCGCTGCTCAAGCACGGACCATTGTGGTGATCAGCGTTCATCAATCTCACTGCGATGCGCTTGTATTACCTCAGGGCTCGGGTCAGCTTACCCATGTTCCTCTCACTAATTTCTCATACGAGAAGGCTGCTCTTGCTCAAAAGCAATTAGTAGGCGCATTGAGGGATCATGACGTTCGACAACGCGGAGTAAGAGCCCACAGAGCCAAACCAAACAATAACTTCGAGTCAGTTTTGGCTCTACTCTGGTCGGATATAGTGCAACCCGTGCTGGATCGTATTGGATATATGGTATGCCTTCTATCTTCTTTTATTGCCACCACCCCTTATTCTGCACTAGGGTCATAATACGACAGGTGAACTTCCGCATGTCACGTGGTGTGCCACTGGCCCACTGGCCTTCCTTCCCCTTCACGCCGCTGGTCTCTACGATATTCCACGGTCACGAGCATCCGACTTTGTCGTATCCTCATATACACCAACAATCAGCTCACTGGTGGCTAATATTGACCACTGTAAGGATTTTTGTGGCGTTCTGGCCGTTGGTCAGACCAACACTCCCGGATATCAGCCTCTCGAGGGCACTATAGCCGAACTTGACCAGATAACCAAACACGCATTTGCCGTACCATTTTCTCGCTTAGACGGAGAAAAGGCTACTATATCCGCTGTGCTCGACGCCATGGAACGTTATAGTTGGATCCACCTTGCCTGTCATGCGACACAAGAGAGGGCGGATCCCACATCTAGCGCTTTTCATCTCCACGACGGTCCTCTCGACCTCGCTACTATTATACGGAAACCACTACCGCACGCTAGCCTTGCTTTTTTATCTGCGTGCCAGACCGCAGCAGGCGACGAAAACTTGTCGGAAGAGTCTGTACACCTTGCTGCCGGTATGATCATGGCTGGCTACCCCAGCGTTATGGGAACAATGTGGTCGATTCAGGACAAGGACGCACCGGTCATTGCGGATAGGGTATATGCGGAGCTACTGAAAGGGGGTGTGCCTAACAGCGGGCGAGCAGCTATAGCGCTGCACAAGGCGACGGAGGAACTGAGAAAACAAGTTGGAGAGAAGGCATTTGCGTCGTGGGTGCCGTACATACACCTGGGGGTTTGATAGATCTAGCTGCTGTAGATAGTCTTTAGTAGAGGGAAACGCAGCCTCCACCTAGGGAGAGGAGAGGTATTAGTCTTTAAACCTTCGCTGTTGGGAACCAGTAATAGCTGTCACCATAATAAATGCTTTCGCAAGCATGACTCTTGGTAGTATTAAGAATCGACCTTCTACAATAATTATTAGTGCCGTGGTACAAGCTGTATGCGCCTCAGGCTCTCCGGTGCGGCTATTTAACGATCTAGAATGGCCACTTCTGTAATATGTGTACACACGTGGCTTGAATAGAGTATATCTTCGTGTATTGTTATATCAATCAACTATTATTCTAGGCTTCCTGGGCTTGTTCCTTTGAGACACTGACCGTGCCAGTAACGTTATGTAATCAATGACAGGTATAGTCATTCTAGTAACGTTTGTAAGCTGACACTGACCAACCACGGGCGTTGTGGCGACTCCACTCAACCATCGTGTGAAGGCAGTACTAGTAGTTTCAAGGCCTTCCTACAAACGCCACGACCATGACGCCCATCAAACCTGGAACATATAGGGTCACTAACGTTGGTGGAGGTACGAGTATCTACGCGCGAGGCAACAATTGGGATACAGCTTGTTGGGAGAAAAGTAACCACAAAAATCAGCAGGTACGCTACGCTAGAGGGCTAAAAAGTTGAGTACAGCTATTAAGCTCTGTAAAAGTGGTTTCTTCAACACTCAGGCGCGGCATATCGAATGAAGAACTGCTGGAACGGCATGTATCTTGCAGTGGCCGAGACGAGAGATGGAGCGAGGATATTTTGTGGAAGGTATCCCACGACTTGGGAGCTGAGCCAAGGAAGTAAAGATCATGATCAGTACATGTAGGTCTTAACGTAACTGCACAAGTGGCAACAAAAATCATATTAATAACATTTTAAAAGGATTAAACTTGCGAATAACACTGGCTTTGCTGTGGATCTTCGAAACTGGGGTGCATCTCATAATGGGAACGAGGCACGTCTCATTGCTAAGGATAAACGCTATTTTCTAGGCTCAAGCCATTCTTCCGATGTTTAGGTAGACTTATGTCCAGTACGAGATCAACTTGACTGCCAAAAATGGAGGTTTGAGCATTTGAGGTGAGCGTACGACAACTGATTTGTACGTTATTCTCAAAACTGTTGGGCCCCAACAGTGATGACGCTGGAGAAGACGAGCAAGGGCTGGTGGCCGATATTGCGTCAAAAAACAAGCAGATTGAAGACTACAAATCTCAGCTAGCTAGAAAGGATGCAGAGCTAGTGCAACTTACCGAGCGTCTCACTTGTCAAGATCAGGAGCTAGTATGTTCGAAACCGCAGCAGGCTGAATAACTTGATGGCTAAACTTTGAGATAGGATATGCTTCGTAAAGCCAATGAGTCCCTCCGCGCCGAGAGCATTGCTCTACTCTCTGCAAAGCTACAGACCACAAGTGAACGTTTGGAGCATGAGTTGGGCCAGCAGAAGAGGGAAACCGATATCTTACGGGAGAGTCTAGCCGGTCTCGAGAAAAGATTTTCACAAGTAAGCTCAAACTTCAACGGAGGAAATAAATATATGGTTCGAGCTGATTGTTCATGAGCAGATGGCAGAACAAAACGTTAGGCTGCATAACAATGCTACTTGAGCTGAACTAGAGTATATGCACATACTTGAACAATTTTGCGATTTTATACCGGTTAGATTCCAAGGTGTATCGTCGTGTCGGACTTCATTATATCCCCGGAGATGAGATTTCACTGCCCTCGACTGAGGAGCATACAGTAGGTTATCAGCCGTGTTGACCATACATATCGAGCTTCGTCAAGCCAATATTTGAATTTATACACACACATTTGTATTCGTACAATTGTCGATTGGTAGGCGAGACTTACACACCTGCTCCCCCTCCCCGCTTCCAGTCATGTGGCGAGGAACAGGAAAGCCTCGAAAAATGATTCTGGAGCGGCAGGCTTAAAGTGAGCGAAAGCCACTGCTACCATTCGGCATGTATAGTAATGCCTACCTGTGCGAAGAGGTAGTGTCAAGTCTACCGGATTAGCTTAAATCCTGAGGAACAATCTCAGCTGGAGGCAATTTTACGTCAGTCAAAAAACTAGCTTAGTGCTATCCTACCAGATTAGCCCTTAAATACTAGTCCGTTATGCAGGAATAGCCTCCAGTGGTACGTAATAACCATGATAGCAGAAGTCTCTAAGCACAAGTGATGGAACCGCAGAGTGGGTTCGGAACCAGACGTCATATCTGAACCGAAGTCTAAATTCGTAGTTTTAGCAGTGCACAAGCCCGGTGACTCCAGCAGTCGCGCGCAATGGCAAAAGCGACGCCTTGCCGACGTATGGTCGTAGAGCGCTTTTAGATTCCGGTGCTTAGCTCGCCAAGGATGGAGCCGAGCATACATCGGTCTTAGGTAAGCACAAGCGAAGGTTCTATTCGCGTCAGCGCCTACGACCTCAGCCTCAGTTGTGATTCTTGGTTGATTCACTCTTCATCGATCCGCATACACCGCTCATTCCCAGCCATACACGAATCGGACATAGGAACTGCACACCGCTTCCCATTCCTCCATGTTTTGGTCCACTCCGAACAATTTATCAAATCACCTCCAATCCTCACCTCGGCACCACAACACCTTCCCCACCACCAAGCCACACGGCAAGCTAAACGCTCATAATAATCCTCGGCTCCTCGCTCCACAGCTCCAACCCGACTTCGCTCCACGTTTAAATCGCGCGGTAATTGCATCTTAGTACAACGGATCTGGTTTAATTTGAAGCTGTTGTTATGAAGACGCTGAAGGTTTGGGGCCGGAAAGTGAATTTGTTTGTTCATTTCTACGTCTTATTAGCTATTGGCTGGCTGATAATCGGCTGTCTATAACGAGAACTTTTCGGGTGTGGCCACGATCAACGATGCGAATCTCTTGCGCCTGCCATGGTCTCCATGCCATCTACACACGATGCCAAGGTTTACGCTGCGCTCTAACGTCCCCAACCTCCTTCTCAGAACCCAGGCCAGACTCTCAGTCCCAGCCCCGCCTGTGTGCATCCACCCACACGCACACTGCGACAACCAATTCTTGTACACACCCCACGGCACCCAAAAACCCACTCGCATACTTCGACGTTGAGCACGTACACCCATGGTTCGGCGGTCGATACACCCACAAACCCACTCCAAATCGACAGGCAGCACTCGAAGTCGGGTATCCTGCTCCACCCCTTCTCGCGGTGTTGAATGCTCCTCGGCTGGTGGGAGCGAACTATGGGCGCTGGCGAGTCTAAGCTTATGTAAGGGACAAGGACGTGGGCACGAGGAGAGCAGAGTATCCGTCGGCCTCGGCGGCCGTAGGCCCGTGTTGCGCCTCCCGGGGGTGGTAAAATCGAGGGTTCGGCTCGAGTGTGGTGGAGAGGACATGCATCGGGGTCTTAGCCTGAGAGCCAATCGTCAACTATCCCAATCGTGGATGAGCCGTAACCTTAATCTTCTGATCGATCTTGATCTCGCAATACATGTTGTGCTCTCTATCCCAACTCCAGCTCGAGCACGCGGTAGAGCGCTGAGTCAATATCCGACCTCGGGACCTACGAGCCAACGTCAGGCTTCTGTCGATACTGAGCAATCTGTGAACGGCACTGGTAGTCCGGGGGGACTGTAATGGGAGGGAGAGGCGTTGTGTTTGCGAATCTTTTTCAAGGCGTGGGTATGACAGTGTGCTTTCGGGATTTTAAAGTGATTTTCTCAGCGCTGTGTCAGTCTTTCTCCTCTTCATCCCTGTTTCTACAACACCTCCAACAACGAACAGTCAACGTAAAAAATTTGAAGTTCTATGCTAAGAAAAAGTCTCTTTCGAATTTGTTGCATCGCTTGATGTATGCACTATAAATTGTGTATGGTTTCATAAACGGGGTTGCATCACTCCTGAAGGCGGGATTTGTTTGTGTGCATTTAGCTTCGCTGATTAGCCACGTGACCAATGGTCCAAAGTAGGCCTCCGTGACAAACGGTTTTCGAGTTTCTTGCCGAAAGTCACGTGAGTTTGTAACACTTTCTCACAGTTACAAACAGGTTTACATTTATTACTAAGGCTAATTACAAATTCCGAGTCTAATATTCAAGCGTTGATACATCTATCTTCTGGCGCTTTGCTGGAGACGCAACGTCAACGAGAGGACGCTCCGAAGAGCAGGAACATTTGCTCAGCAGAACTGGGCGGTCAGAAAGCAGAGAAAGAAGTGAGTAAATCTAAAGAGAGAGAAATTCCGTTGTTGCACTCAATTTCAAGCTGTTGGGTTTCAGCACCTTGAGGCTCAGACTGGTCCGACATTGCGCCTCGACCGGTGGGAGAGTCTTGTGGCATCAGCTCGCCTAAACAATTGCTCGCATCCCGAAGCGCTTGACGATCGGGCTGTGGCACTTCAGCTCCAGATTCGTCGACCGGCACTGGCGCCTCTGCGCTCAAAGGGAGACCGGAGAATCAAGCGGTGGGACGAAGCGAGCGCGAAGACTATCAATCTGGAAAGTTAATATATATGATATCTGAAGAGGGCCAGTGCTTACCAACTCTGTCATCTCTTCACGCCTGTAATGCTGACGGATTGTTGTCATGTCGATTATGGTCGAGGCGTGCTGAGCGGCACGGTCAGGGGAGCTGAACTTTGTCATTGTGGACATTCAGTAAGATCAACACTTGGCGCTTTGACTAGGTTTGCTACTCGCAATCTTGGCTGGAAGGGCGGCTTGAGTTAAACCATGCACTCATTTCCACAATAACTGATTCTCTCCGTCTTCTCCGTCGATAAATTTATAGAATGTATATACAATTGCCTCTAACGACGATCCTCGCCCCCAAAACTCGATCGAGCGCCGAGCGGTTCCTGAGCCAAACTCAAGCTCAAGTCGATGATTGAGTGTACTTTGAATCAATCCATAGTAATCAGTCCCGCGCGGCTCGAAAGCGAGGTTCGGGAAGGGATAAAGGCCTGGGCGATTGGAAAGGGAAGCGGGGAGACTCTGGAGATGCTCAAGTAGATTGAGCAATCGAGCATCACTTGTCGGTTTAACCGACTGCGTATAAGCATTCGAGGTTCTCTGTGAGGGCGGAATTGAGCAGAAGGGCATGGTGGCAAAGTCCAAGTGGCAAAGCTCCCTCCTGGCGAGTATATATGTTGGCCTCACGAGGTTTCGAGGTCACGTGGAGCTTAATAGCAAACCGGTTACAAACTGTTTGAACGTGTTACAAACACGTGTTTAAAAGTGTTTGTTTGTAACATGTTTGCAATTTTGGGTTTGTCACAGAGGCCTAACCTAAAGACGCGCGCCTATAATGATCTTCCGCGCGATCCTGTATTTCGCTTCCAAGGCTATGGTACTGAAAGCTTGCCGTAAATATTTCGACACCGGGTAAGAGCATACAGCGACCGGTAAATGACCTCCGACTTCATGCTGTTCTACTCAGGCATTCTAAGCGAACAGTCCGGTGAGATTTGCTCCGATAGCATTACCAACTTTCTTCATATAACCTCTTCAGGCGGAGTCATGCTTCTTACACGTCTCCTCCGAGGCTATGATGATGATGTCACAGGGCATTGAGATACCGTTCAATACCGTTTCTGAGATGTTCCGCTACCCACGGTATCGAATCGCATGGTCCTGCTCGGCATGGACCGTGCACTAAGACTGTGGGTTGCTGGTATAAGACCAGGGCCTCACCTTAGGAATAGCCATCATCCCCCATTACCCACTTAACATCTCCACTGTCTTCGTTTCTAGCATGGCCGAAATAGAAGATAATTCTCGTGCATGCAAGGCGTTCTTCAATGAGGACGGAAGTTTCACCGGTCTCAAGACGACCGACTTTGGCACTCCAAGTACTTTCAAAGTCGCCGAAGAATACGGTTGTAAGTATTCATATTAGCTCTTTGTATGTTTTACTAATCTAAGGTCCTCGCATGTAGCCACAGCCTTGACAGGTCGGGTTACATTCAACGGAAACCCATCGTTCCAGAAGGGGGCTTACGATGTGAAGAAAGGTGGAGAGTACGGAGACGACATCGTCATTACCATTAGAGACGAATCAAAGGACCAGCGGCGCGGGCCAGACATCATAGTGAGTTTGAAGTGTTATCTTACCTTCTATCATTGCAAGGCTCTTTTCATTTGGATGATAATCTGCTTGAATTTTCTACCTCTTACGTAGTGCGGACTCAGGCAGCAGGAAAACTCCGAAATGGTCAAAGCTGAACAAGGAGTAGGAAACCTCATCTATAAAGCTGAATTGCCTCCACGCGACTGAGATATGTGAAATGTGTTTTTAAACTAAGAATCAACCGGCATGGCATTGATTAGGGTGGACGATGCGCTTCTTCCGTCTGCAATATTCTGTATCTGTCAAGTGCAATGAACATGAATAGTTGGTATTTCAAACTGCTCATTTGCTGTGTGTCGGAGGCGTGAGGTGCTCACAAGGCTGCCACCAAGCGCTATTCCACCCACCATTATTAGTGAACCCAGATTCTATCCGCTTTGAACAAGCCAAGAACAAAGATCTCGTATGGACCAGCTCTGATTTAGTTGGATTAGGTGCGCCTTATGCTTCAAACTGACGGCTAGCCACTACGCATACAGTCAGTCAAATCGATATGTCACTGATTGGAAGTTGGGTTCGGGAGCCAGTGCCCATGTTCACTTGCGGTATGAATGAACCTATCGAATCGACGGGTCGGTAAAGCGGATAGGCTGCGATTTAATTTTATGATACAATTTTAGGGTATTTTCAACGATATGGCTCCTACCAATGGCTCCGAAATGAAGAACACAACACGATTCGTGCTCACATCTCCGGGCTAATTCTTCCCAATGTCAAATGAGATATTGGCTTATTATCATTGTATGCACAACAAATAGCACGCTTCCCGTATGTAGGTCAGCAGTTTCGGTCCCGATGATCACTGTACTATCAAGATGGTTCAATCGATACGAGTGCACTGCCTTTGAGGCCGTCTTGCCTCGTGGCTACCCGCATTGTGCATTGTGGTGTACCTGCTTTTAACCGCCACCGGTGCTGTACAACTGTTGAGATATTGTGAATTAGAAATGAACAACAAAGGGGTTCCACCTTTTGAGGTAGGCGATTCAAAACGTCAGTCTCGATCCGCTAACTTTGGAGGGCTAGGTGATTGAGCCAGACTCGGGGTCACCACCTGTGCCCTGTCGTTATGTGTTGATATACGCCGAACAGGTCAGAGCCGAACACTTTCTTACACTTTTAATTTACTTACTTGCTACAGCTCCACGTACATAGCCGCTTCATGCAGACTAATCGGCAGGACGGCTGCACGATTCCGATCGAAAAAAAGCAGATCCTACTCTGCCTACCGGAGACGAAGTTGTTCAGCGATATCGCTAGCTTTGATGAGCTTTCTCGCACTAAGAAGTTCATTTACACGGCGAAGGACATCCTCCAGCGCGACATACACGATTTGAAGGGCTGGGACCTGATAGGATATACGATCAAGCCCAAGCCCAAAGCCAGGACCGAGCCCAAGCCCAAGCGCCAGCCTAGACGCGGTTACGGTCCGAATTTGTGGCACTCGAATGAAGATGAAGATGAAGATGAATATGGAGTAGAAGAGGAGGTGCATATGTCTGGCTTCTACGCCCCTCCCGCTGCGCAGGAGGAATCGACCGAGGAATTGGTTCTGGTAGCAAGAATATGGGGAAAGGGTTTTGCTGATCAGCTGTTGAAATGATTGTGCTTGAATAGTGAGCTGCCTACCAATGAGATTCGAGCAAAACCTACCGCCCGCTAAATCATGCCAGCCGGATCAACCAGACGCTTGTGAGCAGACACAAATGATTGCCTAGTCGAGCTTTTCTGGATAAGAAATGATGTCTGACGAGTAACCGATGGTATACAGGATCTACTACGACAATATGAATTACTGCTGTATGATATCAATCTGATTGTCATGTAGAGAATATCCAAGTCAAACCAGGAGCATCTACATATGCGCTATGTGTTTACGCCAATATTTTCTCTAGAAGCCTGGTTATGTTAGCAATATTTTAACTTGTTGCATAGAGCGGATGGTTTTCGGTTGATCCCAGATCGCGAGCTAATGAGCCCGCCAGATGCGATGATGAAACAGTTTTCGTAGCCAAACTGTAGCTCGTAGCGCGCTTGATTTCTAGGATATATGTCTTATACTGAACGCGAGATTAATCTATCAATTTTTTCTTGAGCTCATGGTGGGTTGGTCGATAGATAGTGAAACACCAAAGAGGATACGAACTGCAAAGCCTTAAGATCAAGAGCGACTCGAACCTCCAAGTTACTCTCCGAAGCTCTCTTCTATTAGGAACAGATTTATGTGTCCGCATGCGCCACATATTCGGACATTTCAGCCATGTGGAGTATAAAAGGTTGTCTCCACGGCAAACAGAATACTGCATTTAGAGCATCATATAGTTCTGTGCCTGGTTGGGCTTGGCACGGCCGGGTGTTCCGTGTTCTAATCACGATCACAACCACCGTTCTTGACAAAATTTATCTTTCATATCGAAGCTCACTAGCTCGAGCGGTTGGCATGGCTCCGTTCACGTACGTTTTTAGAATTCAACTCTAGCGATGTTCGACTAAACGCTGTTGAATGCGTGTCGCTTGGCGTGCCTGGTGTCCTGGACTGCGTACTACCCAGAGCTGCGCCGGATCGTGCATGTCGACGACGGGTGGTTCGGTGTTGATGTCTTGTTTATTTCAGATGGTCAGTAAAGAGACCGAGGATCTTATGATTATGGGGCGCATATAGGAACTGTATGGCCGTGCGTAGAACTTATCGCTTAGCCCGACTGTCTCGTATCCTCGTTGTACATACCGACCTTGTGCCTCGTAGATATCCATACGTGTACGAATACGTGGGTCGATACAGCGGATTAACGAACGAATCCAGATCACCACAAAAGCTATGCATAGATGCCAACGCCAAGTCTCCCAGATCAGATTCTAACAAAAATTTCATTAGATATTTTCAGCACCAGCATCGGATGAAAAGCTCGCTTGGCACAGCTTTCCCGATTTGCCCGTTGAGACGGTTCTACAGTACTGCGCAGGCTCTCTGTCCACGCTTACCGAGCTCTACCTCGTGTCTTGGGACCTGGGGAGGATGGGAGAAGTCACCGAGCAAAAGCGACAGACTGTCCCAGAACACTCCCATGACGGTCCCACGACGGGCTCGGACCCGGTCACACACCCAGACCGAAGCCCGATGGCCGTAAGCGCAGCAGCGCACAAGCCAGGTGTTTCTAGCCAGTCGCACAGTAGCATGCGCAACAGACCGGGCGATGCCATTACCGATATATGTCCGAATATGGGTGGCAGCGTGTTTTTAGACTTACTGGCGCGTCATCGACTGGAGCGTGCGTCAGTGTTAGGTAAGCAAGCGCGGAGCTTGTATATGAGCTGATGTTCGTGTGTCCAAGACCCCCACAGCGACCTTCTTCCCTCTCGGTGCTAGTCCCAAAGCTCGTTTCACATTCCTGTCGATCCGTCCCGTTATATGATCACCAACTAGCTGAGGGGGCTTGGCGACTTTTTTTGTTCTCACCACGACCATGTTCTCGTCGTTTTCGAATATGTTACCGAACCTCGCGTTGCCGGGTGGTGGTGGACCGGACACGGCCAAGGATAACCAGGCCACGCCGACGCCGACGTCGATTAATCCGTTTGATAGGCTGTTGGCTGTCAAGCGCAGATTTGTTCCCACTTCAAGTCCGATATCTACGGAGACGACGCCTGTGACCGCGGAGCCCGAGTCGGGTGCAACGACCCCTGCGGCGGATACGGATGCTGAGCACGAGGCTAGGTCTGCTGCTGCTGCGAGGAAGAAGAAACCGTTGAACGAGGTGTGTATTTTATTCTAGTACTTTTTTTTGGTTGAGTTTGTATGAGCTAAGGTGTTGGGTATATAGACGTTTGTCGTTGTTCGACCGCCGCCTTCGGTCTCGAATCATCCGTTGAACCTTCAGCTTCAGCTTATCCCGCCTAAAGCCGAAGCCCCGCAACACCAGCCCCGCTCGGCGTCGACGTCTACAACCGGTTCGACGTCGTCTGCTGGAGGCGGGTACAGCGGCGCCGGCGGGGTTCCAAACGTCCCGCCCGTGAGCGCGGGCTTACAGAGCAGAAAAGAAACCGCTCGACAAGCTGGCGGTGTACCCGAGTCTCCGGCAGAGGACAACGAGCTGACCCGGGTTCGCACCAACAGGTATGTGTGATCTCTGATTCTTTGCTGGGATAGAGCTAACCCCGTCTCGCCTCACCTCCCTCGCGCTCGATCTCGTTGTGCTTTTCTCCCCTTGCCGTAACATCACCTACTATCATGCTCCGCCAACCAACCGTGTTCCTCATGGGACCCAACCTCGTGCCTAATGAACCGCACAGATCGGACCTATCCCAATTCTACTCCTCCATCGGCTCTTCGGCGTCTGTCCAGTCCTTTAGCACCGTGGCGTCCACGAGCACATCCGCAGGCGGGTCCTCGCGACGGATTATCCCGCTCTATAATCTTTCCGCACATAACGTGTTGCAGAATACGGTCCAGGACGCTGGTGAGCCCCTTCATTTCATTTTTTTTGCCGTCCCTTTCTTGGCCTGCTGGGCGTGTCTACGTTTCTCGGCGTTGAATTTCTCATCCCCGAGTTATTACCCTGCCCTATGTCCGAGCGGTTGGAGGTTCGCGCATGTTGTCTCGGCGCCCGCGCATCCGCGTCGCGCGCGCTGGTCGGATCCATCATTCCCACGCTCCCCCTGCCCCTATCCATCTCGACTCTCTGATGATCGTCTGGCGATCATGCGTGCCATCACACATGTTATTTTTGTCTCGTTCTTTTGTGCTCATCTATCTGCGGCATTTGTCTTTTGCCTATCCGCGCGGTGCTTGTCTTGAGTCTATCTCCGCGCTCGATTTCGTGCGCCTATTCGCGCTATTTGTCACCGTTTATTACGCAAATCACATGGCTAAACTGACAAATGCCTAATCTGACAGGTACCGATGCGACAGTCTCACGATTCCGAAAACGTGGGATCGACGTGGTCGGACTCGGCGTCTTGGAGCCCGTCGAAGTATGGGGCAACGCGCCGCTCGGCGGACCGGGCGGGTACGGTCCCGTGGACGAGTCGGCCTCGGACGCCGGACACGGAACCGCTCCGAGCGCAGATGACCATTCGACGACGCATAATTATTCCCCGCCTAAACAGATTGTTCAATTGCATTCGAGGGAGGTGTCCGATAGTGCGCCTGTGACGCCGAAAGAGAGCGGGACGAAAAAGTTGTTTGGAAAGTTGTTCAAGAAGAAGGATACAACGGGGAGTGGTGGGAGTGGGAGTGCGGCTGCGTCGCCTGCTGGGACGCCTACGACGATGCTCAGTCCTCCGACTCCCGCGCGGACGAGTTTCGGACGGGATCGGCCGGCGAGTTTGTACAGCAACGGAGGTCCTGCTGGTGTTCCTTCGACCCCAGCAACACCAGTAACACCCACAGTCTCCACATCACTCGCTCCGCCTCTTTCGTCAGCCGGGACGTACCTCCAAGCGCCAGTTCTAGGAACCCAAGCGACCTTGCGATCAGACATCTATCCACCAACGGGCCGAGCGAGCGCGTACGTCTGGGTGCTCAGACGGTGGACTAAAGGCGGTGGGATGTTTGCTGGCTTGGCGGGCGCTGTGGGCGCTAGCGGGGGTGGGCTTGATATGAGTCGGGCTGGGGTTGAGGTTAGGTTCGAGTGGGTCCGGGGAAGGAAAAGGAGGAGAGCTGGGAGGGGTGAGGCGTCTGAATCTGGTGCTGCTGCTGCTGCTTCTGCGGATCCGAGTAGGACGGTTGGAACTGGTCGACGGATTCGAGGTGGAGGATCGAGTCGGCCTGTTAGCGTCGTCGACCGCCCCGTGAGCGTGTTGAGCGTGGGCGGAGGCGACGGGTTGGATTTTTCGACGGTCGCGAGCGAGAGTTTGAGTGTCCCTGGTCCTCTAGCGGGTCGTGCGCCGAGTGTGATTGCGTCTGAGCGCTCAGTGTCGCCTGATGCGAGGAGGAGATCGGTGGATAGCAGTCATACGAGGTCGAGAAGGGGATCGAAGAGGAGTATGTCACCTATGAAGAAGGGGGCGATGGCGAGGAATGATTCGGGGTCTAGCCGGGAGAGGGAGGAATGTGAAGAGGATAGCGATCCTGAGGATTCCGAAACGCCATGGAGCTGTACACTGCGCGTATTACCGCTCGAACTTCCTCCTCCGCCTTCTTCAGACGACCTAACCACCCCAACCGCCCCCGTCGACCCGTCCCTACCCACCGGACTCAAACTCCGACTCGCGCATCTAGTCCCGGCACCTCATCATCCTAAAGTAATCGGACAATTCAAGATGCCGTTTCCTCTTCCGGATGTCAGTGTGAGCCGGATGGAGTTGGTCCCGCGTGCGCCTGGGGATATGTTTGGTCTGGGAGGAGAAGGAGGAGGAAGGGTTGGAGTTGGGAGGGGAGAGATGGTTATGACTGCTGAAGAGATTAAAGATGTTGTTAGTACTACTGGGCTTTGGTTGATGGTCCGGGAGGGGTTTGGAGGGTTGGGTGGGAAGAAGAGGAAGGGTGATGGGTGGAAGATTCGGAGTTAGTTGAAGGGATTTCTTATTTTTGGCCGCTGGGGGTCGAGCGGAAAGAGAGGGATTTTCGTTGAGGATTGTGTACTAGTATTTATGTCTGATCTGGTTCTTCTTTGTGTTGTCGCTCTGCTCATTCATGCTTTTTTCTTTTCCCTGCTGTTTTTTTCTGGTTCGTGCTCATTTGTCCTGTTTTGGATCAATTTGATTGGGTTTTGGATAAATGACACGTTTGGGGTTGCTTGGTCCGAATAAGTCGGTGATGAGTCAGTGGTGTGTGGCTGGTGGTGGTCTTACCTCTATCAGTAGAAATACATCCAAGCATATTATCGATCGCTCTACTTGGTTGGATTCGAGAAAGACCGCCCGGGTTCGGTCACTTATAGCTGATAGTGCTCTCGGGTCAGCCTTGCTAGCAATGATTGAAGAACATGAGGCGCGGATAAAGCAGTCAAGTGATGCGCGCATTTCAGACCCAAAACTTGATCGCGTCTCCTATTGCACAGAAGTACCAGGACCGATAATGATTACTTTTGAGTCAATATAAGCAACAAACAGCGCACGTATGGCGTTTAGGAACAATGGGTTGTTAGCTTGCTGTGTGTTTTGACGTGCGGTTGGTGGTGGTGTGGGGTCATCGTTATTGTTGCCACCAGGATCCCTGGAGGAATTTGGAGATAAGGAATATGTGATTATATGTAAAGTTTGGGTAGTACTCGTTAGCGAGCACGGGTCTGATCGTTTGTACGGATGTGGAAAGGAGAACACTCCCGTGGGCGAGTGACTTACGCAAACACCCACCGGGCACAGGTTCACGTCCGCAAGTTTGGCGGGGCGATTCTACAAAAGATACTTATCTGTCTACAGGGGAAAAGGTGGGGATTTCACAAACAAAGCCGGTCAAGCTAGCCCTGGTTAGGCGGTCGACTTTAGAAATCGGTAATGTGTACGAACGCAAGGAATGTGTGCGTTCAATAGGCTTTTATGTCATCGGAAGTTTGATCAGACGTTTTCCTATAAGTAGGATGTATGCGCTGGTGGCACAAGGTTAAACAATTCTTGGTCGTGCCGGATTGCCGAACACTAATCAGCGCCAATCAAGAACCACGTGCGCTTCAGGCACCAACCACCTTTCGTCCACTGGGCAGCCAGTTGCCGAAACGGTTGTCCAAGCCCGGCGATCAATTATGTACCACTGCATCCCAGCACCCTCGTCTAGATGTGCATGGATTTCTCGTTTAGCTTGACGGCGAAGTAGTTTGGGATTATCCTCGCGCTGCGGTTGTGATCTACCAACCGGACGTGAACCTATAAAGTCGGTCTGGTTCTCTCTGCTCTCGTCACTCACCACTACAATTTCCCCCATGCATATCGCCATTGTTCTAGCCGCTTGCGTAGCGGTAGCGGTAGCTGATCCTTTCGATCTTCCTTCCGACTTTGACCGGTATGCCCCACGGAAAAACCCACCGTACAAAATGGAACCGTGTACCGATAATCCCAAAAAACAATGCGGGCGGCTAGAGGTTCTCTTGGACCGTAATAATGAGAAACCTGGAAAGACATCACTCGCGGTCGCGATATATCCAGCCACGGGCCCATCAAACTTTTTCAAGGGAACGCTGTTTCTTAATCCGGGAGGGCCCAGTATGTGTTCCCTTCCAAATTCATGGCGTTGAAATAATATTGCGGGGTAGGCGGAAGCGGGGTTGACTTGATACTTGGTGGGCACGGAGATACGATTATGAAGGAACTTGAGGGAAGATATATTGTACTCGCTTTTGTTCTAGACGAAGTTCTTCTATCTTTTGTGTATCGTATTCACATGTATCTTGTCTATTGTG
>WSTH01000484.1:0-23537 GCA_019616345.1 Ceratobasidium sp. 395
TGGAGGCTTTATCACACCACTCTCAAGAAGTGTATCGACAACGTCACGATCTTTCCCCCTTAGACTTCGAATGACGAAAACAGTGAAAAGCGCCACGCCGATTAGCATGAATTACATTTCGAGTGCCCTAACTCCGAACCCTCCAGACTCACCTAGATGTCAGCCCCCTAACAGCCCCTCTCAGAACGTCGCTACAGGCAGCCTCGATCTTTTCCACGCCTAGAACATCGTCTGCACGGGTAGGTCCGAGGTTGAGCAGCATCACGGGTTTACCAAGCTCCGTCGCATGCCTGAGTAGCCTACATCCAGTACGCATGACATGCGGGTCATGAGATAACATATGATCGCTGTACATCTCATCACACGGGGATCTGTTGCTCACCGAAAGGCTGAATAGGTTGCAAGAGTCGTGCCTATGAACAGCACCCTGTCGCTTGTTTCGACGTCTTCATACCTATGAGGACCACGTGAGGAGCTTGCCACCTAATCTGAAACACATGATAGCGTACGATTGCTGTTTCACTTCCGGCGCTATCGATTCCCCAAAGAATATCACCTCTGGTTTGAGCTGCAGCATAACACGGTGATCAGACCAACATTTAGCCGTCGTCGATGAGGAGAGCAACAAAACATACCACGTCGTCGTGTATGCCTTCCCCTAGACACGTTTCGCACACGGGTAGCACGAAATTACTGAAGTCCACACCACGAATGTCAACCTGTCCTCGATATCAAGTCAGATCTACGTAGCAGAGCGTGTAGGCGAAGAGCCAAGGGGGATGGGCTGAGAGTGGACGGAGTGAGGGAGGGAATGAAACGAACGTCTCCATCGGGATTGGTTCGTGGCTCGGTCTTGGTCCGGACCATTTCGTCCATGAAGTCCTTCCAAGGTGGGTTTAGTGCGGAGAGCTGGTCTTGAAATACCATTCTATCTATCTTGTGTTTACGCCGACAGTGGACTGTCTAACATGCCAGCGAGCGTGAGTATGTAAAACATCTGCTCTGGACGCAATATCAGAAAAACGCACGTGCAACGTCCCATGTAGTTCTAATATCCGATCGTTAACTGTATACCTTGCCTCTGGCGAGCTAGCCTTGTGATGCAAACCGTCTACGTTTTGTGTTATCAGTTTTGGGGCGTGGTTTGTCCATTGCAGAGCAGTGAGGGCATAGTGCGCCGGGTTCGGTTGTGCGTCACGAACGGGAGGATAGCCCAAATATGAGCGAGACCAATACCGTTGTCTAGCATGTACAAATATTGACATTAAGTTGTGGTTTGACGAAGAAGCTGGTGGGACGTACTTGCCTAAAACTGTGCCCACGAGGAGTCGGATCGACGAGTTCATGATACTAGTCCAGTCAGTTGAGGTCAAATATGGCGCGAGTATGTTCTCACATAAATTGGCCTAGGAATACATATTAGTAGTTGGCAATACAAGATAAAAATAGCAGGGCGTGCTTGTAGTTTGGATTCATGTAATGACCCGATTTCCCTCGGTACGCCTGTTCGCGACCGTCAGACCTACAGTCCAACCAAATGAAGCAGAAAAGATGCTCACTCGTATCCCAGAATCTACACTAACACCAGCCCCAGTGATAACTAACGCATTTCCCTCATTTAAAAACTCCGCCACGCGCGCCACAGCCACGTTCTGTGCGATAGACGGAAGCGCTGCTCTAGAAAGAAGATATTGAGGGATATTAGGCACCGATATTTTCATTTGCCAGGTAGATGTAGTGATGATAAAAAGAACGAGGGTTAGCAGGATGACGGGTGCCGGTTATGGTGGTTGGCCGATTTGGGATTCGGAGGTGCCATCAATCGGCATTGGAGTCAAACAAGCACACACATAACATCTCGGTAGGACTAAACAGTACCACAGAACACCCCTTGCGCTCCATGAATTCATTTATAACGTAGTTTGCCATACTTTTTTCAACAGACTTGAAAGATTTCTATTTGTAACGGAATCGAACGAATGGAGCTATCGATCACCATGGGTTTGTCATATTCCAACAGTCATACTTAACCAGTTTAGGTATATGCGCTAGGGTCCGTGCATCTATTAATGCCACCCAAGCCGTAACCACGTGTAGTTTCCGAATGTCGACCTCAACCACACCTAGCAACCTAGTGTTCATGCGCAGCACGTCTACCTTGGTAGTCGCGAGCGTTGCGGCGGCAGCAGCGGCCAGCGCTCTCGTTCCGTATATGCTATGGCGCAAGCGCTCCAAAATCCCTCTTCCACCAAGCCCTGGATCCTATCCAATCATAGGGAATCTTCTGGATATGCCCAAGAAGCAAGATCATCTTGGTTTTGTTGAGATTGGAAATAATCTGAAGAGTAAGCCTTTTCTCGAATGGTTGACCGATGAAAATGAACCTTTTGCTAGGTGACATGTTCTCTTTGAACGTGTTTGGCACTGTGATCATTGTATTGAACAATGCAGAAGACGCGATCAATCTACTCGAAAAGAGGTCGAATATATACTCTGATAGACCCCACCGCTCTATGATTTGCGAACCATCTCTGTACGAAACCTGGTACCGTTGCATTGGGCTCGACTACTAACGCCAGTTTCCAGGATGAACTGGTCAACTCTTGTGAGCGCTTTGGAGTATGGAGAGCGGTGGCGGAAGTCTCGTCGCATGATGCATCAATGGCTACATAAACAAGCCGTTGAAGCCTTCTATCCATCGCAGCAACGCCAAGCTCGGATGTTCTTGCGACGATTATTGGGCAAATCCGAAAACCTCGACTCGTCTGAAGACCTGGAACGCGAGGTTTATAGGTCCGTCAACAATTATTTGCGAACGAGTCTGTATTGAAGTTATAGCCTGGAATGATCTTAGAGCTTTAGCCGGGACTATCGTCAACTCGGTCTACGGCTCCGGAGTTCAAGAGTCACCAGAAATAATGACAAAACTCAAGCAAACTGTGGATAATCTGTCTAAAGCGGCCTTAGCCTCAAGTTTGTGTCCCTAACTCTTTATTTGGCTGCGAGCTCTAAACATCCTGTCTCTCATAAAGATTTTTTAGTCAACATTTTCCCTGCTCTCGTACGAGTTCCAGACTGGTTCCCCTGGACAGAATGGAAGCGCACCGCTAGGTCATGGAGGGAGCAAAAAGATGATGCTATTGACAGTCCATATAACCGGACGAAGTCTGAAATGGTGCGTTGAGAGTCCAGCGTAAGGCCACTGTGGTTTATATATTAATTCTCCGATAGCAAAAAGAAGGGCAAGACCCTTCGATGGTTGAATTGATGCTTGGACAAGCCAAGGATCTGGGTTTGGATGAAAGCGAAGTAGATGACTACGTCAAGGAAGTTGCATTCATCCTATACGGAGGTACGTAGGCTGATGGTGGTTCATCCAAACGTGGGACTCTAAGCATCCATTTTTTTCCAGGTGGTACCGATACGGTAAGTCGCTTACGTTTGTTGTTCGGATGCCAATACATGCACGCTACACTTCATGATAGACAGTTAGCGCCATTCTAGTATTTTTTGTCGCCATGCTCCTATTTCCGAATATCCAAAGAAAAGCTCAAGAGGAAATCGACTCTGTCATCGGCTCAGACAGACTACCAACGATGGAAGATAGGTCACGCTTGCCGTACGTCGGGCGATTGATCCAGGAAGTGCTTCGATGGCGACCTATCTTCCCACTTGGTAAGGTTACCCACCTCGTCATGCAACACTAACATTAACGAGTCTTTCAAGGGCTACCGCATCAATGCTATCAGGACGATGTCTACAAGGGGTATCGCATCCCCAAAGGTGCCCTGATGTAAGCTCTCGAATCAATTCTCAGCGCTAGTCCAATGACTTACCTCCATGTTATCACTTAGATTCGGTAATATCTGGTAGGTCTGAGCCTCAAGCGTCAGCGAGTTGTGCTAGAACCTCTATCATTAAATATAGGGCAATCAACCATGACGCGAAGGTATACAAGGATCCCGAAACATTCGATCCTGACAGATTTTTGGATACAAGAGTTCCTCACTCACCAACGTTTGGGTTTGGACGCCGGTGAGTTACGATGTGACCGTTGTATGGCGCTATATATTGATGACTGCCTCGCGTAGTCTGTGTCCTGGCATACACTACGCTGGATCATCCCTCTTCATTTTCATCGCGTCGATCCTAGCGGCGTTTAAGATCGAGCCAACCAAGGATGAGCACGGTAACGATGTAATACCAACGCCCGAGAGCGAGAATATGGTGATTCAGTACGTTTGATCTCATAAGGATAGGCTCAATACCCAAGTCTAACATATGTCCAAAAGTCATCCCTTGCCGTTCCAACTGAAACTCGCCGCACGCTCCTCGATACATGAGCAGCTTATTCGAAGCGGGGTATGATTCGAGACAATCGCCTACCAAAGAAGTATATTATCAGGCCTTTTAGCTACAGAAATCGTTTCGAGGGGTATATGCGCCAATTTGTAGATATTTATGGGGCCTGAGACACGTATGAACCGCGCAATCATTACTCCATGGAAAGAATCTGCTTGCGATACACGCCTAGTCATCCTATTCCGACATGGCCCTGAGCAACTGTAGACACACTTAGGCATTCAGAAGATATACTGATTGACGGTCCGTTAAGGATACTAGTATAGTAAAATGGCCCTCCAATAAGTAGCGCCGGCGCCCAGGACCAGTCTGATAACTATCTCCCGGCTAGAGCAGTTCAGTGTCAATACTACGCACAGCTAGACTGCCACTAGCAAAGGCTACAGCCCAGTAATAAGAGGTCAATGCACAGTGCTTGCAGATGGCCATATCTCAAGTGGTTTAGCAAGTCTTAAGGGTTTGTCAGGTCGACTGATCCGGTTTTCGGGCCGCTTTTGAACGTACAAAAATTTGCTAAGTTTCCAGGATTTTGATACACTACGCGAAGAATCAAGTCCAAAAGATGACAGGACATCGGCGACCGCACTAACAGTAATGCAGTGGCCGGATACCGGTCTGCCGCGGCCAAGGTCAGCAAAGGCCGAGGTGTTTTTCACGTGGCGGCGATCTTGGCCCGTGATTCGGGCAAGTTACCGATGACGTAATTGGCTAGATTACCGCCACATCGACTCATCACAACCTTTATAAACCATGGCGACATCGAAACCGTTCTCCACAACTTTCATAGTTACCAACCTAACATCATCCACCATGTCTCAACCTGTAATCCGCGAGGCAAGTCTTTGCTTTTCGTGACTCTATTTGATGATCCTGATAAGCTTTTTGATGTCAGGTTGCTCAGAACGTCTGGACATTTTCCATGCCGTTTGCGCGGTTCAACATCTTCCCAGTCGGAGGACGTTCGACCGCTATCAAACTGCAATCCGGCGATGTATGGTTGTTGGCGAGTACACCCGCGAACGATGCGACTAAAGCCAAGTTGGGCGAAATTGGGCCAGTGAAGTAAGTTTAATTCCGCTTTCCGAAATATGATATCTTGATTTCTTATTCTGGGTAAAATAGATACATCATTGGAGCGGACGCGGTGCACCATCTGTATCTTGCCGAGTACAAGAAGTTGTATCCGGATGCGAAAGTTATTGGTGTCCCTGGGCTGGTTCAGAAGAAGGAGGGGGTAGTCAAGTTCGATGGAGGTAAGTCTTCCCGCTCGCACCATTCACTTGACACGTAACTAATTTCTCGAATAGTCTACGGGCGTGATCCAGAAGGAACTAAATACGGATACGAGCCAGAGGTAACCACCCTCCTCTCCTCACGCCTTGACATTTCTTAACCCATACCTTGCCCGAAAACATAGATCCTAGCATGCTATTTCTCTGGCTTTCAGAATCAAGACATCGCGTTCCTTCACGCGGCGAGCAAAACTCTTATCCAGGCGGATTTGTTGTTCAACTTGCCTGCTACCGAACAGGTACGAACTTATCATCTCCCTCGTTACCCTTGGCTTTACTAACTCAAATTCATAGTACGCAAACTCTAAATCATCTGGCAAGTTCCCGATTTTTGGAACACTCGGTCCTATGATGCGGGCGCACAAGACGTTTGTTTGGAGTGCAGGGAAAGATAAGACGCACGTTACCACTTTTAGTTTGTTGCGATGAGATCTGATGGCTCGCTATAGCGCTATGGCTCGTGATGCTCGTACAGTTGCTGGATGGGATTTCGATAGGATCATTCCTTGCCATGGCGTGAGTTTTATAGGAAGTTAAATTTGTGCCGGCGACTTACTTGCTCGTTTAGGACGTAATTGAGAAGGGCGGGAATGCTGCGTGGCGGGAGGCGTACAAGTGGTACCTCGAGGAAAACTTCAAAGCATGAGCGCCCTTTCTAGGCGCCCTTCGGTTCTGCGTTGTCGTGTTTTCGCCCCCACTCGTATTTTTCTTGGCAAACCATAGACCTTGTACTTCTCTCAGAAACTGTATTTTACCTTGTTCACGTTTTTTTTTACCCTGCTATGGTAGCGATTGTCTAGATATCAGTTTACGATAACTCCATTGGCGCCACATTGGTGAATGTCGTGTCATCGGTTCTGGAAATCGGCGCCGGCCCGGGACCGAGACACCGCCGTTACATGTAACGGAGATCAAACCGGAATCGTGCAATCCGACCTCTCATCGCTCAGCTTAACTCACAGGAACAGCCATAAATTAAAATCGCACGACTTGAAGGCGGAGGGCAGTAATACCGAAAAGTCTCTACGCATATCAATATAACAACCCGCCTCGCTCGGAGGTGTTGTGAGTATATGCGTCTTTAAGCATCGCGACTCCAGGTGTTCTCGACCAAGCCGTCCTTAACTACGTATCAGGGAGCTATGTTTACTTTGCAGGATATTGAATCGCCTTCATACCTGACACCTACCGCACAATATTCCTTTTTCTTCATTTTTCGAAATACAGGTTCGTCAGAACATCTTTTTTTCCATACCCTCTCAAGGTTGCAGGGCTCTCCCAAGCTGATTCTAGAGTCACTCCGCTCAGTTTCACCGATTGATACCTTTACACAGTTAGACCTCTTTGCTTCAAAGATATAATTGCGCTGCTTAGCAAAGTTTTTTGTTTGTTGGTATCTGGAACTTTCACTTAGGTTGTGCGAATGTAAACGTGGTTTACTGATTCAACAAAGTACGTAGATTTCATCTTGTGCTACTTCCAAAGCTCCTGATATCACATATAATGATGATAGTGTTCCACCCCTATACCTCGATTCATGTACTAGTACCGGCTCATGTTACTCCACCGCTCCCCATGCCATAACACACCAAGACAATTGAACTCACATACAACAGGATCGAATGGTTCAGAAGTAGCTAGAACTTGTACATCGAATAGCTAGTAGATCAAGAGGTGTTTGAATATCCAAAAGCAGGACTGAATCATCGTCACCTCAAACGTAAGAGTCAAACAGTGAAAGCTCGAGGCTTCAGTGGGGTTTTAGCTCTCCTGTACACTTGTTGCAAGCCTCTTGCTGATTGCGCTCACATAGCCATCCCGGATCGCCTAAATCAAAACTCCCGCTCTAATCTGCTACGCACGAGTAACTTGTTGAAGATAGGTTGACGATGACAGCGTGACTTGAGGATGGTCGTCCGGATTGAACAACGAATAATGGACGTGAGATTGTCCTGAAACCTCCGGCCAAAACGAACATGTTGCTTCGTGAGACAACAGAAAACCACAGACACAAGCTTGGGGGTTTGCGGGTGCTAGACGACAAGATATAAAATAGAGGAGTTTATCCAGAATATAGCACTAGGCCTGGTTTTTTCAGGCCGATAGCTTTGGCTCTCACATAAGCGCCGGAGTCTTGGCACCCACATGTATCTAATCATAGACTGAAACAGTATTATAGCTTGGAAATCCTTGAAGCTACTGAGAAGCCTGAACTATACGGAGGAAACGGAATAAGGAGAAGCAACAGCTTGATCAAAAAATGAAAATTTACGCTGCGGTGCAAGACGGATACTGGTGTTGACGAATGACGTGCACCGCCTACTTTTTACGCACCTCCACTTCACAGTCCTAGACAGTCAATCGAAAAGAGATTTTAGGATAATATGTGACCCACTATCGCTATACTAAAGCGGTAAATCCGTTTTTCTGACTTGATTTTAAGCTGCCAAACGTTTCAGGGTTGAACATGAGCACATCGCTCGTCACATTACGTTCGGACTCGATTATGCGATATAATGAGGCTGATAGATCCAGGTGATCTATGCACGAATCTTTCATACCTTTCCAACTAGTTGAGGGGAAATTCGTGCACAAAAATGGCGGTGCACACCATTGTGCAAACCCCTGTATCCAGTCTACAATCTGCCTCTTCTCTATCGCCTCACTCGGCGCAGGAATCGAGGCAAATGACATGGGTCGCAACAGCTCTGCTCTCACGCAGTGGAGTGAGAAAAAAGCCTTTCCGGATTAGTACATACTCTACGATTGTCTGATGGATAAGTTTGCCGAGTGGACCGATACAAATAGTAACAAGCATCTTTTCCTCGCAATCGACTGCAGCACTGCAGCGACTCGTCCGTGAGCTATATGCTCACCAGTCCCGTTTGGCCGTCACTTCGGGTTTTAAGTTACGTGTCCTACCGTCCACAAAATGCTAGCACTCCGGACCGGCCTCAAGGAGCGTAGGTTTATTCACAGGGGCGTTGCTCGAGGTGGGAGATCTAGTGGCGCAGAGGGTGGAGAGTTGGGCAAATCAGTGGCTGCAGAAGCTACCAATTCCTTAATGCGCAAACCGTAAATCTCATACATATCCTTTTAGGTTAGAATGTCCGATAAATGGGATCCAAAAAGAAGCGGAACTACTCTGCCCCATATCTTTAGAGGAGAGATCTACACAGTAGGGGACCCTCAGCCCCTTAAAATTTGTGGTCTAGAGGTATCCGCATATGTTTGACCAATGGCTGAAATGATACTATAATGTAAGGTCAAAACTTGAACGTTCTGACGTATATACATGCAAAGAACTGAAACTAAAGAAGTATAATGGCTGAATAAAAAGGGAGGGGTATTGCATCAGGAACCCCGAGGGGATATACCCTCCGGCACCGTTAGCCACGCCACTCGGTGCCCAGCACCTACGAAATAAGGGGTAGAGTCCCGCGGGTTGCAATAACATGGCTCGCCAAAAGCATGGCGAGATACGGCCATTTCAGCTTAGTCCGTATCGTACGAATATCTGATAGATAAGCATGAGACATTTGTGCAAACCGTTCAGAAAGGAGGATTGGTGTACTAGACCTAAAGCGCCTACGGTTCAGCTTCTTCGTATATAGTTAGAGCTAGGAACTTATGCATAATACCCATAACTGCGCGTTGTGCTCGTAAATTCATCCACTACAACTATCCCGAAAACTCACCCATGGACCACTGGCCAACCCACCTGACGGCTGGCTTGGGAATTGCGGCCACTGGTAGTGTACTGCTCTTGTACTATTTATTGCGGAGGCGCTTCTCTTCGACACTGCCGCTGCCTCCCAGCCCCAAATCCTATCCGCTGATTGGGAATCTTTTATGTATGCCTACGAAGAAGGAGCATCTGGGTTACATTGAAATAGGGAAGCAGCTTGGCAGTAGGTCCGATTAGGTAGCGTGTAGTGGCAACGCTGACACTGTTGTGCTTAGGCGATGTATTCTCCTTGAGCATCTTGGGGACCGTAGTCATCGTCTTGAACGATTTGGAAGATGCGACCAACCTACTTGAGAAACGTTCAGGTATATACTCGGACCGACCTAAGGTTCCAATGGTAGCGGACCGTTCACTGTATGTGTCACTTAAGAATCTATCAAGGCAGTCTTAAGGATACGCTCCTAGGATGGACTGGGGAAACGTTGTAAGCTTGTTGCCACTGTACGGTGATCGGTGGAGGAAGTCCCGGCGAATCATGCACCAATGGCTGCATCGACAAGCCGCCGCTTCTTTTCACTCGTCTCAGCAACAGCAGGCTCGCGTTCACTTACAGCGTCTTCTGAATATATCAAATCACCTCGACTCATCGGAAGAGCTAAGTCGAGAGATATATAGGTTCGTGCTGTGCTTCTGGCGGTGTTCAGTTTGTTGATACGTATCGCAAAAGATCTGTAGGTGATACAATCATACATTCTGTGTATGGTATGAAGACCAAAGGTCCTGACGACCCAATTGTACTAAGCATGAAAAACGCGGACGAGCATTTTGGCCAAGCTGTGTTAACGACCAGTATGCGGCCGTTCATATATCTATACTCTCGTGAATATCCTGACTTTTGGTGCCAGATTTCTTGGTCAATACCTTCCCTACACTTGCACGACTCCCGGACTGGCTTCCCTGGATGGACTGGAAACGTACTGCAAAAGAATGGAAGAATAATAAAGATTATGCAGTCGATGCCCCATTCTTTTGGGCCAAGTCCCAGATCGTAGGTTTGCAGACCCGCGACTCGCGATATTTTTCTCTAACACGCATATACTCAGGCTTTACCACAGCACGAGCCGTCGATGGTCGAATCCATCCTGGAGCAGACCCAACGGATGGGTCTGAGTCCGAGCGAAGTAGACGATTACACAAAAGAAATTGCAGCTATAATGTTTGCCGGTAAGTTACAATACCGTGAGATGTGACTGAAAACTCAAGATTAGAATATTCATACAGCTGGTATCGATACAGTGCGTAGATTTCACAGTTCTACTATTACGAACGATTTGCAAATGTCCAAGAAATGTCGCAGACGAGCAACGCTATTCTTGTTTTCTTCATGGCGATGATCCTACTCCCGAAGACGCAACAGAAAGCGCAAGCCGAGATCGACACTATGATTGGCTCCGAAAGACTACCGGAGATGGAAGACCGACCCCGTCTTGTATATGTAGAGCGAATGGTTCGAGAAGTGCTCCGTTGGCGACCTATCACTCCCATCGGTAAGTTCACCTGATGAAATTATCCCGCCGACATTGGCGTGACTGCTCTATAGCCGTACCGCACGCTTGCTATCAGGACAACGAATACAAAGGCTACCGGATTCCTAAGGGAGCAATCGTGTAAGTAACATCAAGCGTCGACGTTACAAATAGCTAGCTAAGCGTGATATACGGGCCAGGATTGGAAATACATGGTGTGTAGTATTCTTACTTGCATGGCAAGTCGCTTACTTAACCTGTTGCTCGATTCTAGGGCAATGAGCCATAATCCTCTGATATACAAGGATCCAGATACGTTCAACCCAGACAGGTTCTTAGACCCATCGGTTCAGCCTGCACCGAGCTTTGGGTTCGGAAGACGGTCAGTGCTCTTCTGCAAACTCCTGATCGGGTCCAAGCTTAGGTACTTGTATGCAATAGGATGTGTCCGGGCCTTCACTTTGCCCAATCGTCCCTCTTTATCTTCATTGCGTCCATACTAGCAACGTTCAATATTGAAATGGCGAAGGATGAACACGGAAATAACGTTCCTCCAGCTGACGAATGCGAACCTAACTTGCTCTAGTACGTGTCTCCGCACTTGACTAATACCCTTTACTTAGGATTTGTCTTTCTAGCCACCCTACACCGTTCAAGCTCAAGCTCACTCCCCGCTCTTCTGCACACGAGCAGCTTATCCATGCTGGAGCGTAGGCCTCTGGATCAGGAAAGCGACGTGGGCTGGAGCTTTGAGCCCTTAGGATCAAATTTCAAAATTGAGCGATAAACTCAGTAGTTAATGTGACTGTAATGGATACGGAAATCATAAAGCCTGCTGTTGAATGATGGGATGGTGTCTTACATGAGATGACAGCAGGAGCCACATCATAAAGTATGATCCGCTTGGACCGACAGATTTTAGCTCATGCTGGATACGTTGAAGGACAACAAAGGACATAGTACTTGGCTTTGGATGACTTGAACATGTTCACTAGACGCCAAATGCATAGCCACAAGGCGCCAATCTTGCTGAGTTAGGCGCCCAGACCGCGCAAAGCACCAGCCTTCGTTGCTTCACTTGCTGAGATCACGATTTCGCTTGATATTCCTTAAATAACAATTAAAAGATAAATGAGGAAAAAGTACAAAAGTCTTGAGGCTGCAATGCAGCCAGCGACACAAAGAGCTCCCGAAAGCATCATGATAAGGAAAGCCCCAAGTAGTATAAAAACAAACGGATTCTGAATTTGATCAAGGAAATGGTCCCTCAACCGCTGCACACTCTAGCAGAACAGCAAGATCGCCCTGGTTTGAGACCGGCGTCAACGTGTTATCTTAAATATAACGGATGTAGTTATCTACATCCGACCCTCGACTAAGCTCGATATAACCTTGAAGAGGTCAACTCTGCCAGTAGGTTATGTCTTAGTTTGGGAGCCTTGACTCTCCATTCATCGCTCTACAGCGCTACTGAAGAGCGTTAGTACCAGGTGGTTAGAGCTTAGGTATAAAAACCGAGCCGGTATGCGCATATAGTCATCTCGGTAGCTATATGCACGTCGGTTATGTGGGCGTACTTGTCACGGTAGCTAGGCATTTCTAGCTATTTCCGTGCACAATGTCTTTGGCCGACCTTATAACCTTGACTCAAAACACAGAAAGACCAAAGACTCTTGTCAAAATAACGGCTGAACCGCCAACATTCAACACATTTTTCTAAAAGTACATAAATAACGTCAAAAAAACCACGTTCTAAAAGACCTGTAGAACCGGAATCGTATATGACCAGTCCCGCAGAATCCATAGCCCCTCCTTGCGTTCGTCTTTCCCCAGAATGATTTTAAAAAAAACGTAAAAGATCGTAACCCGACTGATACTCCAGACCCGCATCTAGAACCTAGACTGTCTGCTTATTCTTGTTTCCCGTATCGGACGGCAAAAGCGCAGTTGCAAGCGTGCATACGAAGACGCCCGCACCAGCGAGGTAAAGGACATTGTTGATCCCAGCGTCTCCGCCGGCGTCGAGAAGTCTCGCTCCGATCAAAGCTACCAACCCCCTCCGCAATCAGCATACAGCTCCAAACAAAAACAAAGAAAGCAGGGGGGACAGTGAGAGGAGATGAGAGCGAGGAGACGAGAGAACGAGGCAAGGATAACAATGAGTGGAGGGAGGGAGAAAGAGAACAGCGAAAGAGATGAAGAAGAGAGACGTACGGGCAATGATACTAAACAGCCTCCCCCAGAAACTCGCAATCCCACACGCAGAACCACGGATAGGAGCAGGGAACGCTTCGGGCGTCCAGCCGTAGAGAACAGCGTTGAAGAGGGATTGAAAGAAGTACTCCATCGCGTTTATGCCGATGTTGGCTGCTTGGGTGTTTACGGTTGCGAAGAGGCTAGAGGGGATGGTGTGAGTAAGTGGGTTGAGAGATGCGTGGGGAATGGGTAAGCGAGAAGAGTGAAGAGTGAAGAGTGAGCAAGCGGGAGGAGTGAAGAGTGAAGAGCGAGGTGGGAGAGGTGAGAGAGGTGAGAGGGGGATAGGAAGAGGACGTACAACAAAGAAGTAGCCATCAAAGCCGACGAGATCACCATCGCCCATTTACGTCCAAGTCTCGGAACTTCGACCATCCCGGCCGCGAGCAAGGTAGCAGGGATACCGCATACATATCTACCAGTCCAATCACAACTCATCAGCCTCCACTAAACGAAGAGAGAAAGGAAAAAGGTAGAACGCACATAATGATATAACTCTTGTACGTATCTCTCAACGAAACGTTAATCGCTTCATTCTTCCTCAACAGAATCGTCGGCAAGAAGGACCTTTTCCGCCCGCATATCAACTTTCCATACCACCAAAAAAATAAAAAATAAAAACGTACCCAGCAATAGTAAAACCCCACGCATCAAACGCATACGTCAACCACGTCAACAGCACCAACCGCAAGTTCTTCCCGCGCTTCAGGAACGTCTTGAGCTCATGGAAGTTATACACCTGCTTCGTAGCCTTCAACACTCCACCCATACGTTCGCCATCCCCGTCCACGGACCCTTCCACAACGTCCTCGGCTCGCAACTGTTCGACCGTCAACGTACATTCCGTCCCGTTCATCTTGGCAACCGCTTGCAACACTCGAATCGCATCTTCGTCTCGTCCCTTACTTAAGAGGAATCGAGGACTCTCTTGGAAGTTGAAGATCACGAATCGGAGGACGAACACAGCGAGGGAGATGGCGCCGAGGCAGAAGCACAGGTACCGCCAGCCTTGGTTCTGCGATCGAGTGCAGCACGGTTCGCCTGGCGCTGTGAGTTTACACGATTTGAGTTCCGAGGCGCACGAGTAGTTCGGGATGAATCCGTATGCGATGATGGAGCAGAGCACGACACCGATGGGTTGGCCGGCGCTCAGAGCGGGGAGGAGCCAACGCTTGTTGTGGGGGAGGAACTCGAGCGTGATGGTCTATATATAGGAGCAATTTAGCCATACAGTCAAGGTGGGCAGAATACAACACGGACAGTATCGGTTGGGATGTTCCCGCCTATGCCAAGACCAATGAATGCGGCAATGACGATGATTGCGTCGTAGTTGTTAGGCCCGCCGACTGTGGGATACGTGTTAGCTATATGTTATGAAACGCAAGACGGGAAGACGTACTGGCGAGGCCAAAGACAGAGGTGATAAGCACCGTGAGATAGAACGCCCAACGACGACCGATAATGTCGACGAGTACACCCCACATGAACGCTCCAGCGCACAAGCCAGCCGAAAACGACATGAATATGTTGCCCATCTCCATGTCTGTAACAAGGGATAAGTATGACGGACACAGACTCGTGGTGGGACGTACCGCTAAACCCGAGTTCCCGTTGCAACGGCGGGGCAATCAGACCAAACGCCTGAGCCCACAGCAAATCTATCCGACAGTCAGCTCGAAGGAAATAAGATAAACGAGAATAGCGTACCGAGCATGTAGCCCATCGCACACAGCCCGACAACAAACCACTGATACCGGCCCATGCCCATCCGGTCGAGCTGGTGGTTCACCAACATCGACTTGCGATCGTACGCCGCCAGCGGGTTCCCATACTCGTCCACGCTCGAAGTGCGCGTAACAGTCTGGACCAAGTCGCCCTTGGTCGCGTCGAGCTCGTCCTTGCGCTTCGGACTCTCCGTTCTCGCGAGGCGGGGCAACAAAGGTGACCTGTCATTTGGGGAATGATTTAAAGTGCTCGAGCTCGATGATGAAGAGGCGCTAGACGAGGATGCGTGCGAGTACATTATGGCTACGCGTTCGATTCGTGGTAGTTGAGGTGAATTGAAAGGAAAAATAATGAGGTGGAGAGCAGATAGGGCCTGGAAAAATTAGCGCGACTTATATGGATTCCGGTTTAGGACCTACTTGAGCCGTATATGGAATTTGGTTCCGTCATCGTGCGTCATTTGTTGCCGAATATGATCTCTGCTCCACTACTACGTCGCCAGTCTCGTGGGCGAAAGCCTCTCCCGCCTCTTCACTACCCTGGGCAAAGAAGTAAGTAATCCGGCTTAGCGAGCTGCGAACACTCTCCAACTCTACGGGGCTCCTTCTCGAAAAAAACCAACGTCATTGAGACACTCGCGAAGACGTCGACCAAGGCTAATACTGTTGGCCCTACGAGCCCTGGGGCGTCTACAAACCCGCGTCCGAACAGTCTCACCCGCCGGGCAAAGGTGAATGCTTTGGGTTCACAACACCAGCCCGGGAGGAAATGGTCCGGGCTGTAGACTTCTCGAGAGAGCCGGCCGACCGACCGACCGATACGGATGCCGAGCGAAATGACGGCGGACGCGCTCCGTCACGCGACGGGCGCGCTGATGATTTGGCGTTGCTGGAGAACAGGAGCAGAAAGTTAAGCTTCTTCCTTGTCGCACGTGATTGTCCAAATTAACTAATTATGTGGCTATGTACGGTATTTCCCCAAATCACGACGGATACTTCTGGCCCGGATACATCTACAGCCGGCTCCCCGTCAAAACCAACTCTTAGGCCGCCCACTCGTGCATCTATTGCGCATAACCCCATCGCTCCCGGTACACCCGACCCAACTCCAGTCCCACGCGCCAGTCTTGAACGAGTGCGGGAATGCACTCACTACAGCGGGACCGGACGAGTTCCATGCGACGACGATGAGAGCGATAGTAGCCGGGCGGATGCCAAGTTGGTGATATTCAAGCGGACGACCGGGAGCCCGACACTCGAGAGATGGCCTAAGCGGCTGTCTGGCGGGAAGAGATATGAGGCTAGGGATGCGAGAACCAGGTGCATGCCGACAAAGGAGAGGGCAGGGCCTGTGATGCCGAGCAAGTACGACCTTATCCCCTGATAGGGAACAATACTCACAAAGCTTCAGATCGATTCGGTCCCAAGCACATCGTTTGCCCACGACTGTCTGTAAATCGCTGAACATTTTTTATTTGTGTGGGCGAACTTGTCACTCAGCGTTGTCTCTTGCTATACGTGGTTTGTAGCATATATTCTGTCGCGTTCTTTGTGTTTGTCGATTTTGTTGAACGTGTTCTTGGACTCCGACATATCTTGAAATGGGCTTGTTGTTTTGCTTGATGCATCTTTGCTGTGCGTAAACAAAACACAACCTGTCAAATAATGCTCGGCGAGGGGTGCACTGATAGATTGTTTGGGCATGAGCTCACAGCGGATGAGAGGCTTGCTGTATTTCCATCAGCGCACCACCTGAAATTAGTCGGATGAATACCTAGCCTTAGGACGCTAGTACACAAAAACCGAACCACAGCAATTTCCCATGCGACTGCGCGCCTCACCGTTTTTATAGAGCTAATCAATGCGATTATACTAATCAGCTTCAATATCTCCGTGTGAAGTAAGTGTCTGGAGAATTAGTACGAAACCTGTTTTGAGATTTGGTCAGAAACATACTGACAAACCATGGGGTACACGTCCGAAACCAGGACGATTTACGTGTCGATCAGCTGACTCAATGAATCGTCCCGAAAACGGTTTATTTAATCGTTCAACGTTCAAGCTCTGATTTCTACGGAGTTTCAGTACGCTCATCTCCAACAAGGGCGCAACAATCGACCTTAGCTGAATGTTAATCCAGCTCGGTTTATTCTCCTTACTAAAGTTTAGTAGGGGCTGTAATAACTATTTTTCCCAAGCCTTTCTCGGACCCCACCGAAGTCGTACCGCGAGACAAGCTTGTTGGTGACTTGGTGGCTATACCAGAAAAAGCAAAGTAATTTGGGGCAAATTGGGGCTGGGAGCAATAAACTCAAAGCGACGCTAGATAAACATGACTCAGTCTCATTGTATCCGAATATATGCAGCTCATCAGTTTCATCTCGGGGACCGAAGCTCCACCATATAGAGCGCTCAAACAGGCATGATCAGTGCTGTGGACTCGAATCGAACAAGTACACAAGTACGACAAACTACAATGTTGGCGCATGTTTGTCGCATATAGATAAGTTATTAGCCCAGCGCTTCTAATCCACATGTGACGAACATGTCCCAACATACAGGAGAGACTCCGCAAAACCAGAGCGCTGGAAATTCTCCAAAATCGTTATAAGACCATAAGAGGAAGAGAAAACAGACGGAAGGGAGGAGTGCCCTTGCCCTCGCAAAATCAAGGCATTCTGGCGAATACCAAGGTCGCTTGTATTGTCGTCTGGTCCCGGCATACAACTTTCAGGTTGAAGGGCAGCCTCTAGATCCCAGCTATCAATACTTCGTATGGAGCCCGAAGTTATTTTTGAACCATCTGGGGAGAATTTCACGGAATTAACCGGGCTGGGATCGTCCAGTAATAGCGAGGCAATTGGTTGACCAGAGTCCGCTGCCCAAATACGTATAGTGCCATCGTCAGAGCCAGAAGCCACTAGTTTGCCATCTATGGAAAAATCAACGCAGCAGACCGCCCTCGAATGACCGCACAACGGCTGTCCTGCTAATCGGCCTGTATGCACATCCCAGATGCGCAAAGTATTGTCACGTGATCCAGACACGATGAAAGTACCGTCGGGGGAACACGCCACAGATTTGACAGGTTTCGTATGCCCTTCGAATGGCTCTCCAACTCGCTGGCCGGTGTTTGTGTCCCATATACTTATGGTGCAATCGCCAGAGGCGGAGGCAATACGCGTACTATCCTGGAAATATGCGACGGACAAAACAGTGTTGGGATGGGCACAGATTGGTGGTATGACAAGTCTGCCGGAGCTGGAGTCCCAAACACAGAGCGTGCCATCAGCAGATCCGGAGGCAATACATCTGCCGTCTGGAGAGTACGAAACGCAAAAAACCACGCTATCATGCCCTATGAGCGGCTCTCCAACCATTTGACCAGTCTTCGTCTCCCAGATACGAACAGTGCCGTCCGAGGACCCGGATGCAATATGCGCGCCGCTGGGTGAGAATGAGACTGAGTTCGTCCAGCTAGTGTGACCTGCAAGTGGCTCCCCAACCTGTAGACCGGTGGGAGCGTGAAGGATGCGTATTGTATTATCGAACTGTCCAGAGGCGATGTATGCGCTGTCCGTGGAGTAAGAAAGCGATGATATCGCTGCGGTTCTGCTTCCTACACGCGACCACTGGGACGAAGGTGAAGTCTCAGGTTCGTACCTGGTCATTGCTACGCTCATCTCGGCCATCATCCAGGGTATTTTTTGCCGATAGTGCTTGGATAGTGCTTTGTTCTTCGGCCACCGCAATAGAGCAGACACGTACATCCGGCAGTTAGCGACGGATGTGGTGAGCTCATATGCATCTTGAAGGAGCTCAAACTTCTCATCTAGTTTTTTGATATCCTTGACAGTCTATGTGTAGTGGTACTATAGTTAATTGGAGGAGTAATATGACCAATCAAACACGAACCATCAGCCATTGAAGAGTCTCTGACAAGGACAATTCCGCATTCTTCGTATAGTTCCTCCCTCCTATCAGGCTCATCACCTCCAGCCACAGCAGTAGCTTCTCGGACAAAAACCCCCATAGTATATCCGTAAGTGCTTCAGACCATACTGCATCAGTCAAGTGAGCGCTCCAGTACCGGCATGCATAGAGTAACCCGGCCGATATTGCGTTCTTCGTCCTGGCATCTAGTGTATAGGAGGCGTATTTATCCTGTATGTATGATTCAAGGTGACAAATGTCGAATGGTGATTCCGATGTCTTGATCCTCGCAAAGCATGATCGGGCTAGAAAGGCATTATGACCGGGCCAGTCGCAGTAGAACAAGCCGGACCGACGTTCATCAAGTAGATACTCAGAGAACGACTTATGAAGCGTGGTTATTACCCGAGTGGTGTCCGGTACGTGTATCACGGAAAACAACGGGCGCAATGCAGCATCAACGCAGTCCTCCCCGTCTAGCCCAAGCAACCAAGCCATAGCGCTCACCGATAGCGGCTCCCGCGCGCATATAACGGTATACAAAACTAGTCTCATCTCCTTGCGCTCCTCCTCAATCATCGACAGGTCGTCGAACGCCATCGTGAGTATGACAGTGTACAATGCATCAAGGTTTTTACTGCTGTCATGCCCCACGCCGTCCAGGATGCTCAGCACATCTTGCAGCCGTTTCCGTGCGCGCGAGAAGTTGTCACTAGCTATATAGTTGGCTATAGTGGCGGCGTAAATGAACAGCACACCCGACCGTTTGACTAGCGTCTCGAGATTCGCTTCTGTCAGTTTCAATCGAGGTGATGTGAGCTTGGTTTTCAAGTATGTCCTGATGTCCGCTTGTACGGTTGAATGATCAAGCTCGTGTAACCGGAGTTCGAAACATAGACGATCTCCAATTCTTTCCCGCATGTGGTCCAGTATCCTAGCCGCCGGTCGACTAGCAACAAAGAATTTAATGGGGAGATCAGTTGCGTTGAGCAGCAAAGCTTGTACTGTTTGTACCACGATCTCTTTGCCTTCACATTCGTCTAATGCGTCAATGACCACTACAAGGTTGGTAGGCATAGCATTCTGAACGCTGGCGCTGCTTAGGCTGCCCATCCAGGGCCGTACAACTAGCTGCTTGAACTGCTGAAGTATAGATTGGTTGTGTGCCTCTGGATCTTGATCTAGTACTTGTGAAAGGGCGTACTTAAAGGGATGAGAGAAAAGCGAGAGTTGATAGGAGATGGTCGGCACAATCCTGTTTGCATCGCGGCACTCGGGCAGCCGCTGCGAGCAGAAGAAACTAGCGGCTAGCATTTGTTCCTCCCTCAACCGCTCGCACAGACTGTATGCAATTGTAGTTTTGCCTGTACCAGCCATACCGTTCAGCCAGTACACCTTCTCGCTTGCAGGATCGTTTACCCAGTCCCATAGCTTCTGTAGTATGTCCACGCGCGTATCCTCTACACACGAGGTACGGCGGAGAGTCACAGATGCAGCAGAGTCGTACTTAGCCGAGGAAGAGATAGGAAGTCGAGATAGTCGTGCTTTCTGTGAATATAAGCATCAGCTCCAGTATCATATCGCATGTAGCACAAATCATGTTAGTACCGTGGACATCTCATCAACTGCTTGCCACATCGCAAAATTGAGGTTGAGCTTGTTAACAGTGAAGTTAGTTGGTATTGATCCGAGCAGCCACAGTTCTTTACCTTAAGCCGCTCCAACATCGCCTGTATACGGCGATAGCACGCCTCCACTTCGTCCAGGCCTTTCGATGCCTCTAGTAGGCGGCTAATCTTGCTACTCTGCCGTTTTTGAGATATTTTCTCTGCTTCCTTTCTTATATCGCTTCATAGTAGTGTCAGCTTACGCACTACGCGTTTCTACACTTGTGTGACTCACAATGCAAGAGTCTCGATGACAGGCGCTATTGCGCGCGGCGTCTTATCCTTAAAGTGTGTAGAAATATCTTGCAATAGCTCGTCTAGGACGCAAGTGAGGTGGCTGTACTCTCTACCTGCCGTCGATTCGTTCTAGAGCAAAGCTGATAGTTAGGGGATATTCACCAAAGTTCTTCAAACAGCTGACCTGCAAACACCAAGCAAGTTCGCTGACCGCAGATTTGAGTGGCTCAAGCGGACCAATAAAACTACCCAATGCGTCCTGTAGAGACTTGAGCCCAGGCCAAGAGGAGATTGCGGGGCAACGGGCTGCCGTATTGGTTGTATCAAGAGCATTGTGGTTAGTGCTTTGAGTGCTTTCCAGTAAACAGTCATTAACAGCGGAAACATTGAGGCTATTGTTGAGTCGAGGAGTAGATATCGATGAGTCTTCACTGGTATTGACTGGCTGGGGAATCTGAGCCTGGCTGACACTGTGCCACAAGCAGAGGCGCCTGGCATTTTCTTCATTGGCATGCGGCTGTTGTTTGCGTTCACCAGACATAAAGGTGTCAGATTTAGGGTATGTTAGTGGACAAGAGTTGGGCTAGTGACCGAGCAACTAGTGGGTTTAGGGTGGGAGCCAACGTGGTCAGCGTAGTTCCGGTGGCTGCGCAGTGGGTCTATAAAGGTATGATGCTGGAACTTTCTGAATATATTTGAAATTTACCGTGTTGCATGCTGTGCGCACCTGTACCTACAAGCGCTTACATCTGCACAATTGGAATTCTCCGGTGGGCTCTCATGAGCGCTCAAAAACTTTCTGAGCGAGCCACCCCCCCGATCTTAGTTGTTCACTGAGCTAATTATAACATCCAACTAATCGATCGTGATTGACCTACACGTGTCGACCAAGCTCTACGTAGCCAACTAGGGTGTTCATTTAGCCCAATGAGATCACCATCTGTGTTCATAAGGCTCATGAGTAGATTCGCTAATAAGCCTCACAGCCACCTTGCATATTCATGAGTGCCCCAGGCAAATTCATGAGCCTCACGAGCCCTTTGCATGCTCCTGGCCACTGCGAGCACCCCGGGTAAATCGACAAGCCTCATGAGCCGTGCCAGCCACACTGGTGAGGGTCAGGGGTTAGGTCATCACTCTTCAACCTTGCGGGAGCCGCGAGTTCGGTTTCTGGCTTCATATGACTTGTAGATAGGCTGATTGACACCATTGAATGCCACATGTAATGCATTTGAGGCTCACATAAGTTATGAGCCGTTGTAGAGGCTCAATGAACACACATAACTTGCTTATATGCGCGAGTAGGTGCAATTGATAAGCTCATACGGGCTACTATAGCCCCGGTCAAACATGCGACTCCTCAGCTGCTCTCATATACATATTCTTCATATTGCTGACGAATAACTGACCTTTGCATTTTTCCGCTCCACGCGAGTGTCGGGGGTCGTTGATTGATGCAAGCCAGGTGACCGAGCATTTTTCGTTTGTTTGTTACTTTGCATACATATTTACCGTGCCACACGAACACAAATGTCATGCCGCACGGGGACACAAACACACAAATAGAAACAACTTGGGAGAGTAACAAGGATAATGCAGCGGAAAGTGGGTGTCAGGTGACCGAGCAGAGAGCGGGGACGCCGAGTCTCACTAACTTTGGAAGAGACCTTTCTATGAGCTAAATACAAGAGGCTAGTATTATGAAATCTTAGTGTTTGGCGGGGGAGGGGCTGTACCTAAATAACCTCGCTATACTTTGAGAGAAGGATAAAATGACCGATGCCTTAATCATGAAGTAACGTCAAAAAAGTATTGCATGCTACACACGGCGATTTGCGGCATATATGCGCTTCGACTGAACCGAGCCGATGCTTTTGAACCACCTTGGTGTATGTATGACATCAGATAGCATTTTGTGCGAACATGGGCCCATAAACCTATTCATGGGACCTGGTCACAGTGATCAGTGTACATTGACGTTTTACTAATTGAATAGTCGAAAAAAGTATCGCCCGTCTCATAGGAAAGTCTCTTAATGACGAGCAGACTCGGCGCCTCCGCTCTCTGCTCGGTCACCTGGCTTGCATCAATCAACGACCCCCGACACTCGCGTGGAGCGGAAAAATGCAAAGGTCAGTTATTCGTCAGCAATATGAAGAATATGTATATGAGAGCAGCTGAGGAGTCGCATGTTTGACCGGGGGTTATGTATATAACTGGGGTTTATGATACATCATTGGGCCTAGCCAGGCTAAGAGTCAAAAGGTTTGTCCTTCGAATTTGCATGATTAGGCATTCCGCTAACCACCGTTTCTCTTCCCCTCTCCCTTCTCCTCCCTCCCCCCACTCTCTTCCACCCTCCGATCCGCCCGGTCTAGCAATCTCGAAAGGAATAAGAGCCTCTGACGTGCCATTACTACTTGAAGACATGGAAGCAGCAGGGCGAGCTTACCCGGCATCCCACGACACACGAAGCCGAGGATGATAGAAAGTAAGGTTCCTGCTCGCTTCTCGCTGCCTGTTCCTTGACAATCCTCATGAACCAGATATGCATGCACCGAGTGACCAAAAAAGTTCGGTCAGGCGAGCAACCTGCAAAGCCATCTAAGCACTCAGTATCCTGAACGCGTTTGTGACCGGAGACCTTCACTGACGGAGTCACCTCACTATCTAGTACCGGTGCCAAGCCGAATACGTGTCGCTACAACTGAGAGAGCTCTTTCGCTGATGATTCGTCGCGGGGTCGACATGAGTATGATGTACACTGGCTCGAATAAGTCTTGCCTCACCGTTATTAGTGCTATAGACTCGCCACAGATGTACATATAAAATACAAAATAATTCATATAAGCAAT
>WSTH01000485.1:0-23524 GCA_019616345.1 Ceratobasidium sp. 395
TGACAACACAGTACGAGTGTGGGACGCAGAGACAGGCGCGCCAGTCGGTGATCCACTCGTCGGTCACTCACACTGGGTCGGCTCTGTCGCATACTCGCCCGACGGACGTCGCATCGTCTCTGGGTCATGGGACAACACAGTACGAGCGTGGGACGCAGAACCAAGCATTACTATTGCCCATTTAGATGCAAGTTGTTTCAGTGATCAAGAAGCGTCGCCTTTGTTTTTCCCTAACCCCAGTGTTGACTCCGCGGCTATGGTTCATGTTCAGCAGCCCGCTACTCCTGTTCATCCAAGTTTTGTTCGGAATGTGTCTCGTTTGGCAAAGTACTGTTCCTTCGATGGATGGGTAACTACGGTCCGCGGAGAACTGCTGTTCTGGCTACCACCTGAGTACCGTCGGCCAAAGCCCGATGACTCGCTGTTTGCTATATCCGTTGAACTAGCCAAGCATCCGGTGTGGCTTGATTTTTTTCGTTTCAAACATGGGAATGGTTGGAAAGGCATTGTTGGGCAAACAGGGGAAGCCAGTTCTTGGTAGTTGCGTCGTCGACCTGTGTGCTCTTTTCTCTGTATGAATCAACAATGCGAAAAAAGTAGGATGGATCGGACCTTGTAAGTTAGCATGAAACCAACTGGTAACCACCCAACTATATACCAGAAACTGGGACGATATATTTGCTAGTCTGATGTCCGAACGATTCGTCCCAAAAAAGGACCATGCAAAAATCGAAGTTACTACGATCCGCCCGGGCCTCCAGTTCGTGCGGACTTTCCGTAGGCCTTGTGCCTACAGAGGTGTTATAATCACGGGTGATGGCTATTTTATTCAATCTTTAAAATCAAGAATATTCCACACAAATCTTCGCTTATATTAAGACACTAATAAAACACGAAGTGGGAATGTGCAACAATTAGCCGAAAATCGCTCATTCTCGATCAAGTAAATCCCAACCCAGCTGGATACTTGAGTGAGTTTATGTGGCATACTTCCAAGTCAAGTATGCCGCAAGATCTTTAGGGGAGAGTAAGAGGAGAGCTCACAAACTTTGATGGATGGTGTGTATATATGCGTAAGTTCTCTCTATCTGGCTACTTGAAGTCTTTTCAGATTGATATCGGATCCCGGATTCAACCCTCGTCGAACAAAAGTTGAATGGATCCTAAGATAGCTCGTCAGGCTCTATTCTTGGTTCAGCACGGTTTCCTGCCGGTCGAGCCTATTCTGAGGGGAAGTGCATGACCATATGAGCACAACAATTACGAGGATTCTTATTTACGGAGTTTATATATACTCTTACGCTTCCCTCTGGAGTAGTTGTTACCGCCAAACCCAAATACAGTAGCTTTGAGTTGAGGATACGGGGTCCTTTTTGTAACCTCTACGCCTCTCCACTATGCCTCGTTTTATATAAGGAGTTCCGTCAGCAAAACGTCCAGAATACTCGTTATCTCAAGATAGTCCTTGGGACCTGTGATGCTGCGCTCAAGACACCTCTGGAGGCGTGGACTTAAATTTGCAAGACTATGGCTAAGTATCAGGGGACTCATGAGACCTGTGAGATCGTACGGTGCACGAACGAGTAGTATCGAGATCTCTTGAGTCTCGAAGCATTCAGCTATGCAGGCAAAATTTACTTCAGGAATCACGCATGAATTTCCGCTGTACTACATCTAACAGAACCAGAATTGAAGAGAAAAAACACCGCATATATTCCATCCAAGCTTGCCCCACCCGTTCATCTCTTCAACTTACAACACCCCATTCGTCATACTCGCAGGGAACCCGGCAAAGTCAATTTGTTCTTGCACAGGGTTTTCGCCTGCCGTAAAACCGACGCGAATACGCAGTTTGACTTGACTCTGTGGGTCGAAACTATAGTTAGCGTTGATTGTATGCGTAGCAAAACGATCTGGACGCACCCCAGGTGGTGCCAAGATTTTAAGGTTTTGCGTCTCGACAGCGCCAGGCTGGACGTCAGCGCTAGACATTGGGAGCATCTGAAGTTGCTGGGTCTACATTCTCATTCTCGTTAGCCCGAAAGTTGTGGGCCATAATCAAGCAGTAACGTACCCTCGGAACCGCAACCTGGAAGCTAACCCCCGAAACCGGCCCGGACATAGCCTCGAACCGTGCCTGGATCTGAATCATCCCCGGCCGAGCGGCTAACACCTGAGGCACCAGTGTAACTTTCAGCCCATGGTTCTCGTACGCGACAAACGTCGGTCGGTTTGGCGCGGCTGCCGGCGGCACAGCGGGTCTCGGCGCTGCAGGAGCAGGAGGCTGAGCGGGTGCAGTGTCGAATAGTCCAGCCATTGGATTAGACCCGTTCATAGCAGGCGACTGGGTGAGCGCAGGAGCAGAGGCGGGAGCAGGCGAAGCAGTGGCGGGTGTTGCGTCGAACAAGCCAAGAATGTCTTGGATGGAGTTTTTTGGAGGGGCGCCCGCTGGTGAAGAAGGGGTCGCAGCCGGAGCGGATCCACCACCGAACAGGTCTGCGAGTAGGTCGTTGGTTGTTTGGGCTGGTGTGGCGCTGGCTGCGCCTCCGCTTGGCGTAGCAGCAGGCTCGTCGCCCATAAGATCCAATAACGACTAATCATACGCACATCATCAGAATCTCCCACAAGGACAGATACGATAAAACTCACGTCTTTATCCGTTCTCGTACTCCCCACACTCCTCTTCTCACTCACAGTCCCAATCACAGTCGCCTTGATCTCAGGTGGAGGCATAACCTCCAACACACCAGCTCGAATATCCACATGGCTAAACAAGCTAGCAAACTCGACGGCGCGTTGTTGAATCTCTAGTTCGGTGCTAGTCGCATATCCGTTCAGCACGCTCACGATTCTCGTGCGCTGGGCTTCGCTCAGGGCCGGGCGGGAGGATAGTTTGGCGAGGGAGGTGAGTACGAATTGGCGGATGAGGGCGTTGGCGTAGGGCGATTGCAGGATGGATTCTTCGAGGTCGACGATATCTGAGTCTTGGATCTGCAAATACTCAATTAGCTGTAAGCATATGAATGAGTTTCGGGACTTGCCGGCTTAGGAGTTTCCTCATCAACGAGCCCACCCTGGATCAACACCTCTCCGAACTCTCCCAGCAACCAGACTGTCGCAAGCGTAAGGGACTCCTGGGATATATCCTCCTTGAGTGCAGTATACAGCTTCGAGGTCGTATATGCCTGAAGCTCGGGAGTATGGCACACCAGCCTAATAAACGAGGAGAGAACCTCTTCTCGCACATAATTGCCGGCCTACACGCACCATCGGGTTATCGCCAGTCTTAACGGAACGAAGCAAATAAACAACTCACCAGTTTCAAGACCCTCAACACCGTATCAATATGCCACCGTTTGTTCGGCGCAAACCGTTCGGCCGCCAGCGAGATCTGCGTCGTCATTCCAAGCTTGAACTCGTTATCCGCAACCTCCAAGAACGCCAGAAGTTCTCGGATCAGCACGCGGACGTTGGTCTCGTTGACCAGAGCGTATGACAACTCGAGGGCGCGTCGTCGGATAGAGATATCGCCATCCCGAAGGCAATCCAGGATGATGTTCCGATGCCGTTGTACGGCGTTGGTGTCCATCGCAACTACTTTGTTGAGCGTATTCAAAGCTACATATCTACGTGAAACCGACTTAGTAAATAGAAAGAAATAATCATAAAATGCAACGAACCGAATATTGTTATCCCGATTACTCAAAAACTTGCCCAGGATATTGATCGCCATAACCCTCAACCCGCTATCCGCCTCAATCTCCAGCACGGTCAAGACCGTCTCGTACAGAATCGCATTTCCAACGTTCTTGGTCGAGTCCGTATTCGTCGCGACTTGAGCTAAGATATCATTCATCGCTTCGCTCGCCCGTGCGTCGTTTCTACCGATCTGGCGGAGGAGTCGGAGGATTTTAATCTGAAGGAATGGGTCGGTGATGCCTGATACGTCATGTTCGGGCGAGTAACCGGTTGTGATGAGAGACTTGAGGTGTCGGACGAGGAGGGTCGTTGCCTGTAAGTAATTTTGTCAAATTGGGGCGTTTGGGGTTGGGTGAGTATGAGCCAACCTTGCGGAATTCGTCAAGGCAGGTCTCGCTCGCTTGGCACATTTCTGATACGAGAGTTATACCGGATAGAAGAACGCCATGATTTCGGTCCGTAAGGAGAGATTTAGCGCCCTCGATAAAATGATCCAGCAGCTCTGGTACCCGGCGTACTATTCGCAACGCACACAGCGCAGCCTAAGAAGCTACATTCAATCCTAGTCATGATGATCATAGTCATAAACGCGTACCTTCTTCCTAATATACGTATTACTCGATCCCAGAAGCTTCTCCACCTCGTTACATAGGTCGCGCGACATCTCCTCCGACGAGATATTGGCAAACGTGCAGAGCGCGAGCCCAACAGCGTATTGATTCGAATGGTTCATATCGCTATAAATCTCGTCATATTAGCGTCCCAGCCTCTTAACAAGGGGGAAAATACTCACTTTTTCAAAGAATTCGTAACAAGCATCAACACCTCCTGGTTCTCGTCCAACAACAGCATAATTCCAAGATATCCTAACCGCTTATCCGAGAACCTCGGACTCGCAACGAGTTTCAAGCATTCTATCTGTCCGAAATGTGCGGGATATCCGAGCATGTGGATGTAGAGCAGCTTGGCGATATTGTTATGTCGTGCAAACGAATCTTCCTCTTTGAACGAAGTTCGAATGGCTGCAGATTCTTTTTGGATTAATGCGCGTTCATCTGCGAGTGTCTAAGTAAATGAATAATAATTTAGCATTCGTGCCAGATGTCCCATAGCGCGACCGTACCTTGCATGCCCGGATCCCCTTGATCAGCGCTATATCCCTACTCAGCTTCTTCAGATTTATTCAATTATGACGACTAACCTTTGAGGTTATAAAACGCCCCAGAGCCCGTTACGGCCGCTCGGATGTTGTCGATATTCATGATGGTGGTGGACGCAAGCTGAAGGAGAGGTCCAATTGCAAATATCTCGATCTAATTAGGGTTTGGTATAATATACAGGGTATAAATGATTTTATGCTACGGCCGTGGCTTTGGATGTGATCTCTACTGCGTTTTTTACTGCTCCGAGCAGTGCGGTGAGCTGGATCTTTTCTGTTCCGCCCGTAGAGAGCCAGTGCCTGAGATATTATAAGTCACAGGAGGTAGAATTTAATGGAAGGTCTTACTCGGTAGTCGCAAGCTTGTCCAACAAATAAACTCTCGCAGCCGGCGGAAAGTCGAGTGTCTCAAAATACTCGTATGCTCCAGTTAATAGATCTTGGAGGGCCAGACCTCGTTCCGTCTTCATCTTCATGATCACTACTCGCGTCAGTAAGCAGTCGTCATACCAATTGAGTGTCTAAACTTACGTTGATAACTCGTTCCAAAATCGTCAGACATCATAGAGTTGACCAGAGTTTCGATATCCGAGGGATGGGGGTTCCCGGTACAGTTATAGACGGCCGTCTCGTCCGTACGATCATATGCCGCATGGCACGCTTGCAATACGTTCAGCGCCCTTCTCATATCTCCTTTAGACAACTTCAATAGAGCTTGTTTCCCATCCTCCGTCACATTAACCCTATTTTCCAAGCACATCAGCACCTCGTTGCATAACCCACTGATAAAAAACTCACTTTTCACTCTCAATAACCGTCACCAACCGCTTCTCGACTTGATCCATCGGCAAAGGGCTAAACCTGAATCGCGTACACCTCGACTGGATCGCAGGAGTAATTTTGTTGACGTAGTTGCAGATGATACAGAACCGGACGTTGCGTGTGTATTGTTCGATTACTATCTCGGTTTCGTGAGAGGCTATTAATGCAATAATGGAAGGCGAATACGTACCTCGACGAAGTGCAGCCTGAGCTGCTTGAGTCATCATATCCGCTTCATCTAGAACGATAAGCTTGAATCCTTTACTACAAAACATCGACACCCAAATCAATATCATACCAGAAAAAAATAGACTCATACTTACTTGAACAGAGTCCTAGTTTCCGCAAACTGCTTGACCTGCTCTCGAACAACATCAATCCCACGATCATCCGACGCGTTTAACTAAACTCTTCGTCAATACCATTCCTCCCAGCTAAGGCGGATGAGTAAACACACCTCCAGAATCTGTTTCTTATAATCCTTGCCATAGATGCGCCTCGCAACCGCAATAATCGTAGACGTTTTCCCTGTTCCAGGAGGCCCATAGAATAACAAGTGCGGTAGCCTATTTTTCTCGATGAACCTCTCAACTAAACGTCACATCAGTCCTAAACTCCTCCACGTAGAATCTAAAACAGTAACGCACTGGTACTCGTAATATCCTGATGCGAAACCACATCCTGAAGCGTCACGGGCCGATACTTTTCTACCCTACAAGCATCCAACAATCAGGTTGCCTGCCAGCAAAACCTCAATATAGACACGTACCAAGGTAAAGTATCATCCTTGAAGTTCTCTTCTTTTTCTTTCCCTTTGTTCGCAGTCGGCACGGCAACTTGCTCGTCGATATCCATCTCGTGGTCGCTCATCGTGGTCAAGATGTGGTGAAAGACGCGTCAGTCACGTGGTATATCCTGGGTGGCTATGTCGCGACTCGCCACTTGGTCTTGGGAAGACATGTACATTTCACTCTCAAGGTTCATCGAGAGTAGACGAACAACGGCTTGGAGAGCTGTTTCTCGTTCCTCGTCCGCGGCAAGAGATGACAAGCAAATTATTTCGTCACCAACCCATATATTTACACCAAACGCAGAGTACCCTAAAATTGGGTCGTCATGCTCAGCGGCTGGTGCATTTTGGCCACAAATATCCCAACAAACACTTAGGATCATGGTTATCCCACCACTTCTCGATCATTCTACGGCACACGAGAGACAGTCACGTGCATCGGAGTGGCTGAAGTCATCTTCGGACCGGAAGCAAAGTCGCTGATTGATCCACAAACCACGACCGGCACTTGCTCTTCGTTTAGGACTCCATCGTTCTCTCGTTGGACAGACAAGAGCGTCCGTAAAACGTGTGTCCGAACTACCCTGTACTGCAATCTCCTCCAAACTAACCATTTATTTTACAGAAAATGCAGATCTTCGTCAAAACGTGAGTGAGATTTTCTTCCGGCCGTACTCGAGAGCTAACTTCCCTATGACAGCCTCACGGGTAAGACTATCACCCTCGAGGTGGAGTCTTCCGATACCATCGACAATGTAAAGGCCAAGATTCAAGACAAGGAAGGGTACACACGCTTCGCCACTTAACTTAATACCTTACTAATCCGGCCTTGCCCACCCGTAGCATTCCCCCAGACCAGCAGCGCCTCATCTTCGCGGGCAAGCAGCTCGAGGATGGCCGTACGCTGAGCGACTACAACATTCAGAAGGAGTCGACTCTTCATTTGGTGCTTCGGTGAGTACTTAATACTGTGATACTGAGATGAGCGAATGCTGAGGGTGTGGCGGGATAGTCTCCGCGGTGGTGCCAAGAAGCGCAAAAAGAAGACGTACAACACCCCCAAGAAGGTCAAGCATAAGCGCAAAAAGGTGAAGATGGCGATCTTGAAGTACTACAAGGTCGACTCGGACGGCAAGATCAAGCGGTTACGTCGCGAGTGCCCGGTGAGTTGTAATCCATTCTTGATCCAACTCGAACGCAGCTGACACATTGCCTGATAGAACTCGGAGTGTGGCGCTGGCGTCTTCATGGCTTTCCACTCTGACCGCCAGTACTGCGGCAAGTGCGGCTTGACCTACACCTTCGCGCCTGGTACCAAGCTTCCTGCTGTCTAAGCCTTTTACCATAGTAGTTACATTTTGTATGTCACTGTATCTTATGACCTGAACCAGGCGCCGCGAGATCCGCAAGTGCTGTGAGAGGAAAATGAGTGCTATTCATTTTGCTGATAATACTGAGTCAGGAAAGACTTATTGCAAAAATGACGCCTTGAAACCTGGGCAAGTAGCGTACCGGACGCTTAGTCAAACACAAAGTTCTTTACTTTAGTTTATCAACCGGTGGTTCGAACCCACCCTTGTCCACTTGTAGATTTTTTTTAATGCCATTGACCTGGCATATGATACACACAGAATCAGACCTTAGCTTAGAGGGACTGTCGGTTAGACATTCATCCGCTATCTGGACGTTCGCCTTTTTGGTTGTCTGACCTGCTGACTCGAGGTCGACGCCGAGGGATCCTTCGAATGAGAGTTCAAGTTATGGCCAAAAGAAATTAAGTAGGTTATAGGTTGAGGCTGATATATCGAGACACAGCGTATACATTCCACTAGGCTCTAGACCCACAATTCTGTAAGAGAACAGCCTATACTAAGAATACCTCTTATGGTTATGCTTTGTCCGTGCGTCAGTGGCGCCATCGGCTAAACGCCCATCCTGGTTGCACAGATTTGCTCAATCTGACTTGTATTACAAATCAAATTCTCCAATGACTTGAACAATTTCATGCGTGCCAACTGTGTGCATATATGCGTAGGTTTTGACGATTTGCTGTGGGTTGGAGTCGACCGACGATACCAAGGAACATTCTTTCTCCCCGACGACATATTTGGGCGGGTTATTGTGCTTTTGATGGGCTTCAGTCGATTCCAGGCGTAGAAATACTATTTCTTTATTTTTCTACATACCGTGCGCTTGTAGCATAGCGGTTCATGTCTCGAGACGCCCCAAGATAGCGCAGAGTGCAAGACAGCACGCTCCTTACCCGAGTATTAGTATTTATATTTTACCGGAGTGAATTGATATATTCTAATATCGATCAAATGCATGAAGTCGACTGAACCTAGCGTGTTAACCTAGCATATGGTCGTGCTGATAATGAAAGGTCAAACTTAACTAATAAGAAGGCATGTAAGGTAAGCTTCCAATGACGCAATCGCGTTTAGTAACCATCGATTCAGACAACGGGCTTTTGCAGCACACCACACCTTCTTACTAGGATAGCAGTACCTGTAGGGATTGCTTACCGAGTATTTCCATAGCTTTCGCAGCACGTAAAACTGGTAGCATTAAGTACTCTCTAGTGCGTCCATTCCCCGCCAATCAGGAACGAGTCTAATACCGTATTTTTGAGTCAGGTTCATCCAGTCGGATTCGAGCTTGGTATTTTTTCGATTGTCGCTGATGACTCCAAAGAATGTGGAGTCGGCACTCAACAGTTGGAGGTCATGTCGCGATCTACTGGCTACCGCCGTTCAACGCTATGCATCCGCCTGTGCCAATCTGAATGCTGTTTGCACTCGACCACCTTTTCGGTCACACGAAGAAAAAACAATCGACTCGGCTCTGGCTGATATAGACAGAGAGCTGTGCGACCTCAGCTTGCGAGAAGAGGCGTTACGCACAGCAAGAATTTCGCTAGCTGGTGATAGAAGCACATCGAAAGTCTTGACTCCGCTTCACACGCTACCGCCTGAGATTCTGATCCAGATATTCCTGATCGCTCAAAGTGGCTCTGGTCGATACAACACGGAGGGTATATCACCCACTTGTTCGCTAGCTGGGGTCAGTGCCTATTGGAGGCGTATTACTATCAGTACTCCATCTTTATGGACGGATATCAGCATCACTACTCAGACTAGCTACGACCATGCTTCTCTTTTTCTACTTCGCTCTAATAATCTTCCTTTATCTATGTATTTCTATGAGCCTGGTTCCTCGACAACCATAACTCGGCATTGGTCGGAGCGGTTGGCTACTATTCTTGTGCAAGCAAGCCCACGTGTCTGCTCTCTGGATATCGAGTCTTGGGCGGAGTCGACACAAGTTATCAACGTGGTACTAAAATATCTGTTGACTTACGGCTCTACTTCAGCTGAAAAAACCGTGCTGATTATGAGGCCTAGAGCGGCCATAATGCCGAAACGCCTTGCACCGAGCTGGCCGTCCGAGCTACCCTCAATTGACCGGGCTGAAGCTGTTCTGCTTTCAGCTTCTGTACTTCATCTACAGGAGGTAGTTTTACCTTGGACTAGCGCAGCATATCATGGTCTCATTGACCTTCGACTCGAGTATAATAAGGGGTTAAGCGAAGCCCGAATATCAATTACAAACCTTGCTAACACATTCACAGCAAGTCCGGCTCTAGAAACGTTAAAGATCAGCGGGCTAGCAATAACACTTTCGGACGACTGGGATTCATCAACTCGCGTCCCACTCGCTTATCTTCGGGTGTTGTGTCTAAGTAATATGTTCAACGAGAGCTGGGAGCTTGTGCTATCTCTTATATCGCTATCCGACTGCTTGAACACTTTGAGTGTAGGCTTCAAAACTTATAATCAGTCTGAACTTGCATCTCCGATCTGTCATTTTCTTCGCGAAAGTCCTGTTGAGACCTTGGCGTTTACTGAAGGGAGTGGCTCGGGGGCTAGCCCTTTCTGGGTTTTAGAAGCTTCCACTGCAGCGCCCTTACTGAAAAACTTGATTCTAGTCCAAGCCATTTTCTTCGAAGACGAGGAATGTGATACTTTAGCTGCCCTGTTGGTTGACATGTCTTCTAGTTCACGCCGTCTACCAAACCTCTATATGGTATCAAGCTTGCTTGACTTCAGTGATTTGCAGCTCATCGTCCCGAGATACGGAGTGCAAGCCCTACATTTTGAGAGGTGTAACACGGTTTTTTCGATGTCTGATATCCCGGGTGACCCAAAAACTCCGGAAGAGCTCGGGGATAGGTTGCGAGATAGCTGCCTGGGCCTCAACTGTACTGTATCTGATATAGATACAACCGCTGACTGGCCATGTCGCACAATGTTCGACTAGTAAGTGTATGAATTATTTACCATTTCTACGCTTAATCAAATACGATGCTCGTCTGTTTTGCGTGTTCTCCCATAGGCTTAGCTGGCTTCGATGGACGAGTCACCTATCGCATTTGGTTTGGAATAAAAAGCTCGCATACACTCACCAACCAGGATTCCACCTGTTTATCTAGGGAAATTCAAACCATCTTCCTTTTAAGTTCGTACTTGAGCGGACAGTTGTTTGTGGACGTTGGGAACAGCCTTTAAGAACACCACGGTCACATATATTCAAGTCTTACAGACACGTTCTTCCATGAAATCCAGCCGCCATTTTAACAAACAGGTGTACACAAGTCCCTACGTCATAGAGTCTCAGCCCGGCAACCGGATTTCGGAAATGCGAGAACAAGTTGCTGCAATTTTCTATGTTAGTATCGTACGGAAACGCCGCAGTGTGTAGGAGTGAGGTGCACCTTAACCGCAGAGCGAGTGCTGGAGGGCGAGGGCAGCCTGCTGTTCCTTAGAGTTGCAGCTCTTCAAGATGCAGCTCCGAGCAGCAGATTGGAACTTGCTGCTCTTGCACACGCAAGCCTTGCTAGTGCTAGAGTACAACATTAGCTACCCGGTACATGAGCTAGATAGAAATAAAAGCACGTACTAGCTTCCGCACTTGGAAGATTTGGCAGCCGCCTGAGAACAGGTCTTGACGCAGCCTGGGACGGCAGCAGCGGCGGCGTAACCGGCGAAGAGAGCGACGACGACGAAAGAGAACTTCATTTTTCTAGTGTGTTGGATGTGGATGAGAATGTAAGATGTGAATGAAGATGCTCTGAATGGGCTCATCGTACCCGTATATATACCCTTTGCTTCGTCCGCTCACTGGTCTGTGCGAGTCTTTGGTATTTTCGCCGACCATTCTTCACCCTCTAGAATGCAGCGTTAAACCCGCGAAGTCGAACCAGAATTTTCACGATGGTAAGAACACCGTCATCTGAGCTCGCGCGTACGATGGTATATTTCGGCGATTAAATGAAGCCGACTCCCGACGGGATGCGCGGGTTTCAGCCCCGCGCCCGCCCAAGGGCGAAGAACCATACATGCTGTCACGAGGGCTAAATCTGGACATGACAAGTCTTAGCCCGCCTATACCCATTATTCGCGCTCTAGATTATTTGGTTTACCCGAAGGAGCGAGTTCTTCGACACCAGCGATCAACAAAACTTTCACGGATCCCCACCAACTCCATGCGAGGGATCCTTCCGCTAAAAACACGGGGTACAGATCCACGATCAACATCAAATGAGATCCCATACCAAGACAGGCCTTCGAAGGGCGGGATTCCGAAGAAGGTCGACTTTCGGTTTTGCCAAATTCACATTCATCCGCGTCGGGAGTTGGTGCTGTTCTGGATGGCCAACAACTGAACCTCTACGCGAGTAAGAATATCCGGCAAAGAGCAAAGCTCCGAAACGACGTTCGGCAAGCGAGCTGGTGTTAACTTCTATCTTTTCTTGCAGTGGTGGAAAGCCATCTTCCCAAGTTCTGTTCTTGCGAGGCTGAAGAATGTTTCGTTTGCCGGCCGATGACTTCATGTCCTTTGCTCGCGATGTTTTCACGCAACGCATCCTGCGGTCTCAAATCAACAAAATAGTTCATCGAAGAGGGAAATTGATTCAACTAGTTACATCCACTTATTCAAACGACCATCCAAGCTCTAGCTTTCGTTCCTGCCATGTTCCTACCCCGAAATGCTGGGCGCTGGACACAATATCCTCGAGCGCGAATACCAAGGAGTCCATGCCCCACAAGTTATTCCCATGCAGATTCAGGTCCAAGTAGCATCTCCACATTCTGATCTTGCATAGTTGATAGCTAGCCGCGATTTCATACAGGATAGACGCATCCAATCGACAGCCAATGAGGTTGAACGAGCGAAGGTTCGGCCAGAGTGGAGGAGCATTTGCCTGAGAAGACGCGTCAATTAAATGCGGAAACTCGGACTCAGTAATATCGTAGCTCTCTAGTCCCAGCTGATGCAAGTTGGAGGAAATACGAAGCAAGTGAGGAAGATGGTATCCACAAGAGTGGCCATTGATGAACAGTCCAGTGATGTTGGAGCGTTGAAAAAAAGCCGTGACAACTTGAATTGTCGGAGGCCGATCATCGAGTCTCATACTCACGTTGAGCTCCTTGCGGCCAGGGCGAATGATATCGAGTAGAGCACATAGATCAGCGGTTGATACCTTTCTAAGGTCCAGTTCCTGTAAATCTTCCAAGCGAACTAGGGTAGGATGGGGCTCCCCGTCTCGAATAGTTATATCGGCTAGCCTAAGGATCCGAAGCCTAGGGCTAGCTTCAAGGACCATAGCCAGTTGAGCTTTCGTGGGACACATTGTACCGGATAGATGTTCAGTACGCAAGTCCAAAAGACCATGATACGCCACGCTATTCCACTCGATGAACGCCCCCTTGAGATTGAGGGCTGTAAGCGAGAGAAGACATGGGTCTTCAATATAGTCCAGCGAAGTCTCGTCTTGTGGAGACCAAGGTCTGGTGTCCACGACGAGGGGTCGAAGGATATCCTTGTTACGCAACGTCCAACACCTCAGCGAGCCCGAGGTACATCCAATACCGATGCATGTGAGTGATGCCAAAAGTAGTTCGTGTAGCGGTGTGTTCAACGATATGTCTAGTGAGTGAGTCCGGTTGGCGCTATCAGCAAGAACCGGTTGATAATAATGTCATTGTATCCGCCTATATTCTTCGTTTGGTAGACATGCAGATGAAGAGGGGTCTTGCCGGCTCGTTTACGGAGGAACAGCGCACGAATTATACTACGATTTTTCATTTGTTGATCCAGTACAAGATCAATGTGCGACCAAAGAGCGCCAACTCCGAGAGCAATTTGACGCCAGTGAGTGCAAATACTAGTGAAAAGTGTCGGGTCGGTTCTGGGGCAGTCGTGGGACAAGGGAATGTCGTATAGACAGCAGTCATTAGCAAGTGTAAAGATATAAGCTAGGAGTTCCGGGGGCAATGTATAGGTCCGGGGGACTGCATGTTCTTGCTCCTCCATATGAGATAATAGATCCTCAGGCGGTGGAGACTCACAAGGAGAGAAGACGAAAGACTCTTGCGACTCTGATTTGCACTCGCTCGGCCAAGAACCCGACCTCAATAACTTACTGTCGCGATGAGACAATTCAAAGTACTCCAACGTCCAAGGACTTGATTCAGGCTTCGAGCTGAGAGGGAGTTTAAGATTTTTATCCTCATCGAAATAGAACCCACACCCCTGAGCAGTAGGGGGTGGAATCGGGTGATATCCCAGCGCAGTACCAGTACACGAGGAAGTGTCATAAGAGAGGGGTCTAGCGAGTTGATTATAGTCTAGAGAGCGAGATAAGTTGTTTCTGTTGGAAAGGAGCGGATGCATGTTGATAAATGTGTTATGGGCTCGTGGTGGTGTGTAACAAACCTGGAAGGAATGCGGTGCAATGAAACCTTGATCACGTGACCCACCGGCTTGAGCTGTAATTGCTGAACACCTTAATCCTTGCCGTATAATCGACCACGACCAGCATGTCTCACCAGGAATCCCACATGTCTTACGTACATAGCATTGCTTTCCATGTGATGCTAATATATCCCGGTGCCCGACTTACTGTTATCCTAGCCCAACAGCTCATCCAGCCCATCACCTAGTCCTTTCCCAAGATTTTATCGTGGTCCCGTAGCTTCGTCTCTTGACACTTGACCATCTTAGCTAGTTGAACCAGTTTGGACGTTCCTTCGTCCAACAATATAAGATTTTGATCGATATCCACCCAGAAGTTGTGACACCACTCTTTCGGCGCTTTTAAAAGCACCAACTATCCAGCTATAATACAACTACTATCGTCGCGTTTCGTTTGGCTCTAGTACCTTCCACTCGATAGAGTGGTTACAGCCTACTCTCACAATGTGGGAGTTGGTATCACCTTTCTAGAACATAAACTTTATAAAACTATCGAATTACTGGGTATACTTATTACGACGTTATGCCGTGCCCTTATGTTGTTGAAAGTCCTTAAGCAAAAGCTCCCCCCTCTAGGCTCAAACTCTTCACTTCCTGCGGGTTGCGATAGGGGATAATGGACTTGAAACCCCACCAGTTATTTCAGTACTTACGTAGTGTCTCCGTAGCTATCGACTACTAGTACACGACTATGAGCATGTTTACTTGGAGCCCCAACGTTTAGGGATTTTGTGACTCGGAACTTTCAAGAGTATATTGACATGCAAGGGTCTATAGAAGATTGAGAGGTGTTTGGATATCTGGCGCTATGCACCAAGTCCGTAAGCCACCGTTGGAAGAAACCTATCCAATTTTTGTATAAGTGTAGAACAGACAAGATACACGAAGCTTGGTAGCCCATAACAAGAATCGCACGCATACATAGTGTTTTTTATATAGTGATAATGTATCAAACCTTCGCAACAGAATAGAGAAAGTAGCTTAGCAGGACTGACCCATATTGCAGCGATCTCCAACGCCAGGACTATACTGCAGGAGCTTTGCCCTTCTTAGAACCACGTCCCGCTCGCGCATCATAAAACGCATCCCACTTTTTATGCCACTTGCCGTTTTTTACCATACGATCGTCTACCGCGTGGTGGATTCCGATAACGGGATCCGTTATATCGTGTCTTGATACATTGTCAGCGTTGTACGTATATCAATACAACTCCCAATGTACTCACGCGTTTAGCATATGCGTCGTCACTCGCTCTGCGCCCAGAGACCGGTGTCTTCCAACGGCGTTGCAAACCAAGCAGCATGAACTGGGATCGACCGACGGGAAATGCATGTATGGACCTCCAACTTTCTTTTGCGAGACCAGCTCCACCAGTCGTCCGGAGTAGCCTTGGGCTTCAATATCATGTACATTTCGATACACAGGAGGATGGCGCAGATTCCCTTCGGGGAGCTGATATCCGTATCTAGGCCAGTGCTCAATCTCATATATATAGTGGTCGACCTATAGGCATAGTGAGTAAGAGATAAGGAACTACTGCAGCCAAGAGACGTGCCATGCGATCCCAAGTTTTTGAGGATGGATCTCCGCATCTTCCGCAAACGAATCTCCCCTTATAGGATTGAAGCTCCATACGACTCACGTCCGGCATTCCAAGGTCCGCGAGCAGGCATTTTACCAGCTGTTCCTTCTCAGTATGTCGGCGGTATTCGCTAAGATCAAAATCCTGATCTTCGATGTCGCGCCGAGGATCATGTCCAAAATTGAATCTTTCGAAGGATTGTTGCAAAGAGGATACTAGGTTCGGATAGTAGTAGGACTGGGGTTTAGACATTCTGCTCCAGCTATAAAAGCGGTCGGAGAAATCCTCGTGTTCGGCGAATATAGTATCAGCACGAAGTAGCAACCGAAGATCTGGGGAAAGGTGAGCAGCTGGTTCCGTACTTCCTCCTACCTATTGGGTATTGTTGATGAGTATAGAATCCAAGTATACTAGGAGGCGTACGCACTGTGAGCGAAACATTGCCGCCACCGTTTCCCCCGCCTTCAGATTTCTCCACGAGTCGTCGCTCCACGCTGGCCCTCCAGTCGGCCAACCCTTGAATAATCTGAGCCTTCCGTGCCTCGAGCTCCGTATCGACCTCCTCGACCGTGATTTCTCTCTCGCTCAAATCGACCAAGCAGTCCCACTTGACTGCAAACCTGGTGTTTGGAAGCGGAGCTCGGTACTCAACAATGAGATTTTGTGGGTTGAACGGCTCGTCGAAGTAGTCAAGCTCTGTAGGAGCCTGTATGTGGAGAGCCTCGAGAATAGACTCTAGGGGATTTTCGGTACGTTGTAGCATTTCGAGAAACTTGTCAATGCGTTTACGACGCTGGCGCTGGCGCTCTGCAGCCTTTTGCGCAATACGCCGCTCACGATTTTCCTCGAGGAGTTTAATCAGCTTCGGAAGTATGTTACTCCAAACTAGGTCACAAGTCAGAGGGAGATGCTAGCGCGTGATCGGTATGCTTACTTCGGTCCGTTAATGGCTTCGGAGCCTCCACAAGCGCACGCCATGGTTTCTCTTCTTCGCCGTGAAACCACATATCCTCGTCTTTCCATCCTAAATCTTTCAAGCGTTGGAGGATTCTTCAAAACTTCAGCAATCAATCACTAAAGTATAGTGCTATTGATAATACCTACATCGCTTGTCTCTGCCGTTTCATATTGCCAAGCTCTTTTCCCCGTGATTTACCAACGGCATTGAGGAAGTTTGATATCTTCGTTCCATCCTAATATCTATAATCAGTACAATCCGTCATGGATACTTTCCGACCTACTACATCACGCCTCGCATTGACAGCGTCACGACGCTCTTGCTCCCATTTGACCAGTCCAGAGTTATCCGAAGCGTCCTTGAACACTTGTTGTTTTTTCAGAACCTCGTTAACCTCGGCCGTTAGACTATAGAGCGTATGTTCAGCACCTCGAGACCGAGATTCATCTGCCTTCAGTTTAATCGCTAAAGAAAAGTGACTTGAGCGGAGGTCCCAAACACAACCAGGAACACGAACAAGGAGAGCTGTGCACAAGCCTTCTATCGACTATTGAATGTCTCGAGTGCCAATCTCCGATGTCCGTGAGGCTACAAGGTCGTCAAAAGATGTAGCTAGTTGTCGGACGAAAGAAACATACTGGTTCTCCCTACAGGTAGGACAGAGCCTCACCCATAAGAAGGGATCCGGCTTAGCAGTTGCAGTCCCGCCACATAACTAAGCAAAGTGTCAATTGTAGATTATTTGCTGGTATTAATAACTACTCACCGTGCAGTGTTTCGAAAACATGAGTGCAGCGTACTGCGGCTCGCACATGCCAGGAGGACAAGGCGGGAGACCAGGCACATTCCGTTCGGCATGGCTCCATATTTGGATACTCGAGCGTTTGAGTAGGAAATTGCGCAAGTATTTCCCCGATCGTATGAGCACAACAAGATCAGCTGGGTCCAAAAGATTCATAATCTAAAGAAGTATAAAAACTTGATGAACGAAGGGTTCGGCGGGGCAAGAGGAACATGAATAACCAACCTGGGTGAAGACATCCACTGGCATATGCAGCAAACCCTTCAAACTACCCTGTTTGCCGCGAACATATTTTTTGCGAGGTTTGGTGGCAATCTGGTTTGGGCGCTGGCGCTTATTGGCAGGAGGCTGAGGGTCTTGTTTGGATGTGTGATCGTTGTCGCAAGTAGTCCCTGACTCAGCCCCCTCCCCAAGCTCGTCTAAAGCAGATTGTTAGCCAATGTATGATCTTCGACCTGAAATCAATAGCAACCGACCATGATCTTCTTCTTCGTCAAGCACATCTAGAAACCTAATTAGCTGATGGGTGGTCACAATATAGGCTTCCCTTACCAGGAGCTTCTTGTTTTGCCACGATGGGTGGCAAATTGGTACTCGTATCACTAGCCAATCCAGTTTCACCGTGAGCCTAAGCACAATCCTTACAAGTGATTGGCTTACCTTCCAAACAGGTCGCTAGCCATGGTTGTTGAGAGCAAGCTTCAGACGGTCCAATATGACGCGGGCGAAACAAACAAAAGGCCGGGGATCTCATGTCTTCAATTATGTAAGCTTATGCTCCCAAATGAAACGTCGATCGAATGAGCTCGAGCCTGTTACTCTTTCCCAGCTACGGAATCGCTCGTCCAAATAGATGTACAAAAAATCAACCGTGTAAATCGCCAAAATGATGCATATTAACCCGTAGGAGAGATTGTCTAAAATTGGATACGTTCACCTCACATATGGGGTTTGGAGTCAGAGAACGAGGTCGCGAGCCAGCTCGGCAAGCGCGAGTGAGATGATATCATGTACACGCCAATTTCATACTTTTGGCACCCCACAATCTCCAGCACAACCTTAGATAGTTACCGAGTTCGATAAATATCCCGGTGTTCCTCCCATGATCAGGGAAGACTACGTCCCAAACACACTCGCATCATTTGCCCCAAGGTTATCAGGCTCTGAGACTTCGCCCGTACACTCAATCGGTACTTATTACTAAGAAATTGTATATGTATGCGTGATGGGTGTTCTTTGGCGCATGGGTGTACAACCTGTATAGAGTATGCCTTGTATATGCATGCGTGAGACCGGCAGGCTAACAGGGGGCACGGCCCTGACGATACGATGGCGAGATACTATGAGCAGCTATGAAAAGTCAAGGTTAGGTACAATAATGAATCATTGCAAAATGTGGCGGGAGGTGAGCGACAATGGAACAGGCAAACAATAAAAACCGTGGCACCTGGTTGCCGTAGTGATGGCGGACAAGGTGGTAAGGATATACACCATTCCTCCACACAGTTGCGCCACCCCGACGGTCGTACGGTGGCTTCGACGAATCTATTGGGCCGCCTCACGGGCCTTCTTGTGCTTCATATCAGTTCCGGAGGCTGTGTTGAAGTGCTGATAGGCTGAAGCGCGCAGCGCTCAACTTCGCTAATAATAACGCTCGCGTTCCTGAGTCTAACTGAATCTAGAACAAAGGCGACGTGGGATAATGATCATACAGGGGTCGGGTGTACCGCATAAAGTCATTTTTATGCTACTTTGTACTATCCTGTTGTGCAGGAAATGTGTATTTCCTATCATAACCTCCCGCCAACACACACAACTCGATCCTGAACTCCTACAGACGATTAATAGGCAGTCTATGCTTCCTATATACCGCTCAACCCTGGCGCCCAGCTGGTGTTCTCCAATTTTAGTCAACGTTACCGAGACTAACGCATTCAGCTAGACCCTACTATCTGACTATAAATATAGCAGGACACTTGCTTGTAATTCTCAACACTTCAATCCCCTTTCACTCGTTTCTGACCATGAACACAGGATCTGGGCCCGTCGACTGCAAGAGCCATTTTAATGACTATCTTGATAGCCAAGCCGATGATACATGCCACGTTTGCCTCGATACTGGAGCGGTGGTAGGCCTATCGGTATGAGTACTGCTTCTTGGATGGCCGGGTTCGTTCGCTTACTGGCTCCATCAGTTTCACGCCCAAACCGGCTTCATCTCTTTGGTGTCCCTTCTAATATTGTTAGGGATTATAGCCGTTTGTCTTTGTGCACTGCGGGGCTTCCAGATATTGACTAGACTATATATTCAGATTAACTATTACCGAAAACACATCCAATCGAACGGCCAAGTGAGGCTCTTCCGAGGCAACATAGATATCTTAATGGTAATGGCGATTATTTTTCGGAATATATGCGTGCTAACTCTAAGTCTGCGACTAGCTCAACCTGATTGTGGCAGATATTGTGATGTCATTCGGCGCTATCGCGGACGTGTACTGGGCATATCACCGACAGGTGTTCTGCGGATCATTCTGCAACGCCCAAGGTGTCTTGCAAACGATGGGAGAGACCGCCGCAGCGCTTTCGACGCTGGCGGTCACTATATATACCTTCCTGGCCATCAAGCGAAACCGCCACACTTATAGGCCGCAGCTTTACCTGGCTATAGTAGCAGCTATTTGGTTATGGGTTCTGTTATGGGCGGTTACTCCTTTGGCTATACCGAGCGGCCCTGAGACTGATGGAGCTGGGAACGTGAAGAACTTCTACGCTCCAACGCCCTGGTGTAATATTATTCCCTTTTTGGATACAAATTCTTGCTGACGCGAAGACCGATTTATAGGGTGCTGGATTAACCAACGGTATATGGTACAACGTGTCCTGGCTGAATATCTCTGGTATGCAAGAGACTCAGCCAATACATAAGATTTTCGTTGAACATTTTTCTAGGCTATGGATTGCTGGGATTGGAAGCATCGTGCTCTACGTACCGTCATATTTCTCGATACGCAAACAGCAACACGCCATCGAGCGCGAAGAGGCCCGGCAAATTCCTATGGTTGTGCAGATTGGTCGATTCAGCCAAGCAAGATATCCGGAGGTTGCTGAAGATCCTAAGCGACCAGTAGAGCCAGATGCCCGGAGCGTTGCAAGCTCAATACACGCTGAGAACAGTGGAGCCGCGAAGCTGCTTTGGTAAATAGCTACTGTTTTATACTATCTACAGCGCTAATTCACTCTATCAGGTACCCTTTTGTGTATACACTCTGCGTGTTACCTCTATCGATTATACGGTGGGCAGGGTTTGTGAATCCTGAGCTCTTGAGAAGCTCTCGCATTCAAGCACCCACTATGGTTTTTGTCGGAATATTCAACCTTATGGGACTGTTCAACGTGGTGCTCATTCTCTTAACAAGACCGGCGGTTCTACTCATGGAATCTTACAAAAATCCGGATGATCACAGGATAGCCACTCCGGAAGATAACGAGCCCAACGCCGCACGAGCATTCTCTCGTGCTTCGGATGGGTTGAGCCACCGAGAGGGGCGACATGAGCGCTTCAAAACCGATGAGACCCGCGTGAACGAGCGAACAGTAGTAAATGCGTTCGGGGGAGTCAAGACATCGCTGGTTCGAGATTTCTAGTCAGCTGTCTTCTTTTCGTTGCTTCATCATTTCTCCTGGTATATGGTTTAGGCTTGGTGTGAATTTCTTTTTTGTAATATTGCCATTGAGAATAAGCGCATACATGAATGAGCTTAGTGTATGGAGATTGCGTTGCATGAGTCCGTCCTTCGCCCCTCTGTTTTCGATCCAAAAACCTATTTTTTCTCAATATGTGTTTGATATCATCGTACCCCCGCTGTGTACATTTCATTGAGCTGGAGGTTAGCGCAAGCCTAAATGTGTGACTCTCGAAGCTCGGCTAGACACTAGGCCTAACCAACCGTGAGTGCGATTCGTGGTTTGGGGTGTTCGACCGGGCATTTGTTGAAGGACAGATGATAGTGGACGGCGTATGAGGACGTCCATAACGGTCTAAGTCGATCATGGTCATTGATGATGATGATGATTAAACCTATGTTTTATATACCGGTAGCAGTCTCACAGCGAACCAAGGCGCGGTCCCGGCAAAATCACGGAAGGAGTCGATCATGGCCAGGTACGAGCCAAACACGCCGTCACAGTTGCCGTCACATATATCACGTAACTGGACGGGTCTGTATTATGTAATGCGTCAAAGTGAGCTCTCAGTTCTGGACCACGATCATCAAACCTCGTCGTTCAATTAACAACCCAGTGGATTATAATTTGCGAAATGATAACCGAGGCTTTGGGAACTATACTCGTGGCTCAGTCTTGCCTCCAACAAGCGACGTCCGACTTTCTCAACGCATGCACCACCCTCAAGAGCGCGGTCTACCGAGCTCAACTCGTGACGGACACTGATCATAGCCGCATCGAAGCTGTTTTGAGTGAAGTCAAGTCTCAGATTGACTCGATTGCGCTGGTGGAAACACAGCTTCAAAGCTCACGTGTCACGCTGGAGGAGCTGTTGGACGCGGCGGCAGCACACGTACCAATCCATCGGCTACCTCCCGAAATATTGAGTCGCATCTTCCACATCACTGTAGCCTCTTCACCATGCTGTCATATGCAGGACCAGCGTGAGGTGTTACTTGATCTTGTACTTGTCTGTGCTCGATGGCGGCAAATCGCAATCGATGGTTGTTCGCTGTGGTCCCATATTGATCTACATGCTGGGCTGTTCTCGAGAACGACTCATCCTCCGGCATTACTCCGTACTAAACTTTGGCTAGAGCGCTCTCGAGGCACATCACCTCACATCCACCTTTGCGCCGATGCCTCTGAAGTGGAACCAGAAACCGTGGCGTCCCTAGTTTCTATGCTACAGCTTCACGACACACCAGCAAGCTCACTAACGATATTCACCACAAGAGGAACTTCTTTGTCTCAGGCGTTGTTAAATCTATATACAGGCGACGGTGCTTTATGTTCTCTAATGACACTCACCGTAGCGAGAGTATGGGTATCCGATCAACTGTCTAGTGTCCCTCGGCCTGAAAATCCTTTACGAGGACTTATGCACTTGAAGTTGGAACATATAGTTTTCACATCTCTTCAATTTGATCGGTTTTCCAGGATATTATCCGACTGTCCTAGGTTGTGCACACTTCGGCTTAGGGAACTTACTCTCGAAAAGAGCTCACAACAGAATATCCCCATTATTGCCTTACCTAATCTAGAACTACTAGAGCTTGCACATATGAGAGGCGACGGTATAGAGCAATTATACGCGGCATTGTATCCAGGTTTGCTGAAGCTAGATCTTAGATGGGAATTGGCTTCGTTTACCGAGGAGAAATTCGCGTCCTTGAAACCCTTGCTCGGACGCTCTAATATAGCTTCGTTAGCAATCAGAGAAGATAGTTTTCGTCCCAAAGATCCTTTATCTGAACCGTACTTGCTTTCTGTCCCACATTTGCGCGCATTACATCTTAACTGTGGAACTTTCGAGCCCTCATACACCCTCAATGAGCTGGCTGTGTCGCCAATATCATATTTCCCACACTTCGAATATTTATCCATTTTCAATGGAAAAATTACGATGCGGGTCATGGACCAAATAAAACATATTGTCTCGAACAGGAACTTGCGTAGTCTTGTTTTTTTAGATTGCAGATTTCCCCTCTCCTTCGACGACTGCGATGGAACTGCTCGGGTGGTTTTTATGATAATGCCGGAGAATACAAGGCGGTGGTTGTGTGAGAGGATTGGGAGAATTGTGGTCAGTGAAACGCCCCCGCGTCGAGTTCCTCATTACATAGACTTCCTTGAAGCAGAATGGATGGAGGTCGATAGACCATCA
>WSTH01000486.1:0-23455 GCA_019616345.1 Ceratobasidium sp. 395
GTTCCATAAAAGGAAAGTATTTCTGAAAAACATATTAAATCGAGATTATATTCTCAGGAGCGTGTCAAGTCATGACACCACCCCCCGTCTAGACCCGAGGGTCCCTCTGAGCACGTTTGTTTTTACGATGGAACTTTAATAATTCATCCTTGGCGTTGACCAGATGTTCATATGGTTCCCAGGTGTTATCTGCCGGACCGTATCCTTTCCATTTGATCAAGTACTTGACGACACCCCTGATTTTCTTGGAGTTAAGAACCGTTTCCACTTCAAACTCTTCTTCGCCTTCAGGCGTGATGACTGGGGGAAGAGGGATTGGTTCGCGTTGATAAGGGTCGTTTTGTTTGAGAAGTACTTTAGAAACATGAAACACAGGATGAACTTTCATAGTGTGAGGCAGTTTTAACTTGAAAGCATGTGTACCAATTTTCTCTAATACTTGGAAAGGTCCCAGACGTTTGGCGGCTAGTTTTCGGGAAGGTCTATCTGTTTGTATATCCCTACTATCAATATAGACTTTGTCTCCAATGTCTATTTTGACTGGTGCCCTGTGTTTGCGGTCATAGAACTCCTTTATCTTCTGATTAGAAGTTTCTAGAGCTGCCTGTAGTTCGTCAAAACTGTCTTTCAACCAGTCTGCCCTTTCATCTGCTGCTGGTACGTCTTTTGTATCCGTATCCCCTATGGTAAATTGGGGGTGAAAACCGTAACACGCGTAGAAGGGAGTCTTTCCGGTAGATGCCTGTATGCCGTTGTTATATGAGAACTCTGCCATAGGTAGAAGAGCAACCCAATTGTCCTGGCGATGGGATACATAGTGCCTTAGGAAACCTTCTACTACTTGGTTGGCTCGTTCCGATTGACCATCTGTCTGAGGCCGGTAGGCAGTGGAGAATGAAGGTTTAATATCCAGGCGTTTGTATAGTTGCCGTAAGAATTTCGAGTTAAAGTTGGGTCCTCGATCTGATATTGTCTTTTTTGGCAAGCCATGGAGTTTCCATACGTATGTGACAAACAGGTTGGCTACATCGATGGCAGAGGCATTGGAGGTTGTTGGGATAAAGTGAACCATCTTGGACAGTCGGTCGACTACTGTAAGGATAGCATCAAAACCTTCAGATTCTGGTAACTGCGTGACCAAGTCGTATGTGATCTCTTCCCACGGCCTAAGAGGTAGTTCAATAGGGTTGAGAAGACCCGGGGGTACTTGGTTACTGTGTTTGTTCCGGATACAAGATTCACAGTGGGACACATAGTCGTTGACCGCCTTCTTCATAGAGGACCAAATATACTTTCTTGAAACTAGTTCGTATGTCCTAAATTGTCCTGGGTGGCCGGCTGCTAAGTTGTCATGACGGCTTTCCAGGATGAGTTTCCGGAGTTCCTTATCATTAGGTACATATATCTTGCCCTTGAACCGGAGGAAGCCATCATCCCATTCCCAATTTTTGACCTTTTCATTATCTCGAAGTGCTGTGATGACTTTTGACAAACGAGGATCCTCTAGTATTCCATCCTTGACCTGTTGATCGAGATCGTGATCAGGTGTTATTGCTGCAATAAAGAGTTCTGGAGGCAGCAAAACGGAGTTTTCACCCCCCCCTTCAGGGCGGTGTTCCTCCTTACGAGATAAGATATCTGCTCGTTTGTTCTGAGCACCCGGCCGGTACAGGATTTGGAAATTAAAGTCGGCTAGAAAATTTGCCCATCGTGCTAAACGACCCCGGAGTTCCTTAGTGGTCTGAAAATATCCCAGGTTTTTGTGATCTGATAAAACTTGGATTGGAAGTTCTGTTCCTTCCAGCAAGTGGCGCCATTCTTTAAAACATTTGATCACTGCCAAGAGTTCCTTGTTATAAATGTCATAATTTCTTTCAGCCGGAGATGATGATTTGGACAAGAATGCTATAGGATGCATTTTACCATCTTCCGCAATCTGAGAGAGCACTCCTCCCGTTGCATAGTCTGACGCGTCTGTTTCTAGATAGAATTGTTTGGCCGGGTCAGGTTGTACCAGCAGAGGAGCCGATTTCAGAGCCTGTTTTAGAGATTCATATGCTTCCTGTGCACCTTTGTCCCAGTTCCAAACTGTGTTCTTTCGGAGCAGGTTAAACAGCGCGCGGGCTTTGGTCGAATAGTTAGGTACGAACTTTCGATAAAAATTAACAAAGCCCAGGAACTCCTGTAGGGTTTTGACATTATGGGGGGTCTTCCAGTCTACTGCCTTGGTAACCTTTTCTTGATCAACCCGGACACCCTCTGGTGATACAATAAGGCCCAGATAATCAATTTCTGTAACATCAAAGAAACACTTTTCTAGGTTGCAGTAGAGGTTGTGTTTTTTGAGACGAGATAGTACTTCTTTGACATGTCTGGGGTGGTCCTTTGGGTCCTTGGAAAAGATTAAGATATCGTCCAGGTACACAATGACAAAGACATCCAGGATATCTCGTAGGATGTCGTTCATGAAATGTTGAAAAGTAGCTGGGGCGTTTGTAAGTCCGAAAGGCATGACCAAATATTCAAATAAACCGTATTTTGTCTTAAATGCCGTCTTCCATTCGTCGCCCTCACGGATGCGTACTAAGTTGTATCCCCATTTGAGGTCCAACTTCGTAAAGATCTTGGCACCGCGGAGTTTTTCGATGAGATCATTTGTTCGTGGAAGTGGGTAGACATTTTTAACGGTCATGTCATTTAATCGGCGGTAGTCGATGCACATGCGTAGCTTTCCGTTTTTCTTTTTCACGAAGATTACAGGAGAGGCCATGGGTGATTTGGAAGGCCGTATAAGCCCGTGTTCAAGTTGTCTTTGGATTGTTGATCGCATTTCTTCATCCTCTTTGACTCCAACACTATAGATTGGGCCGTGCCTTGGTTTGGCATCCGGTTTTAAATCGATCTGGATGTCGTAAGGTCGGTGAGGGGGGAGAGGACTGGTTTCTTCCTCTGCAAACACTTTGTTAAAGTCTTGATAGTTTGGGGGTAATTCCGTAGTAGATGCTAGTTCAATATCTGGAGTATGTCCAGAGAATATAGTGTGTGCCGTATGAAGGCAGTTTTTGGCACAAAATTCAGAATTAAAGGACACACTTTTGTCCTTAAAATTGATAGTTGGGTTGTGCACACTTAGCCAGGACATACCCAGCACTAAGTCGTGTTTTCCAACATCCACAACATAGGCACTGAGGACTTCGTTGTGCCCAAAGATTTCGAGGTTGAGGGCACAGTACTCTGTTACTTGCCCAGATGCAATGTCACGTCCATCAATGACGCGGAGTTTCCTTGGTGTTTTTAATTTCTGTGTAGGAATCTTGAATTCATCGATTAATCGACGATTTATAAAGGTTGAGGTAGCACCCGAGTCCAGCATAGCCCATCCGTGGAATCCTTTCATCGTATACGTAGTTTTCTTGTCAGGAGTTGTTTCAAGGGGTTGCGCACGGAAGTAGAGTAAAAGTTGTGATACATTGCCCAAACTCATACATTCCAAATCTTCTATATTATTATTATTGTGCGTTTCCACCCTGTTCAAGATTTCGCCCAAAACAGTCCTCCTGGCTCTGTTTAGGCGTCCTCTTTTTCCGACTCCTCACTGTCGGATTCCACCTTTTCTACTGATGCTTCATAGCCCGACATGGGTCTACTCGGACAGTCTTTGGCCATATGGCCTTTGCCTTGGCAGCGGTTGCATATCATCACGGACTTTCCCTTCCCCGCACTGTCTATATCCATAGGACCAGGACCCTTGGGGTCACTCGGCGTACTAGGTGCCGGCCGAGTGTCCTTCTTTAGGGAATCAAAAGTCATTTTTACTTCACTGTCTTGGCCGTCCCACTTAACCCATGGTGCATTAAAACCTTTGGCATTTTTAGCAATTTTGGTGACTTTGCCACGAGTCGCGCGACCGTCCGTCCCAATAGTGAAGACTCGGTCGCCCTTTGACAAAAGTTGTTTTGTGGTGGTAGCCTGGGTCGTAGTAGTAGCGGTAACGCGAGCTGTGTTGGTAGACGTTGAAGGGGAAGAGGTATGTTTAGGTTTTTCAACCTTGGCAAACTGATGCTCTGTTTGACCTCCATTGACAAGTTGTCGTAGAAAAGGTCCCGTAGCGTGATGTCATTATAGCCCAAATAAGCCGATAGGCGTTGAAATTCTGTAAGGTAATCCTGTACAGTCCCTTTTTGGCGAAGTTTCTTTAAGTCGTGGCGATAATCTTCGCCTTCGTTAAGTTGCCCGTAGCGGGCATTGATCTCGCACCAAAACAGGGTTGTATCGTGTAGCCATAGGACTACCTGATTTCCTAACATGTCGATTTCTAAATACGATTGTACCCATTGCCTTGCTGACCCCGATAGGTACGATATGATGAATGCCACCTTTTGGTCTTCATTATGATTGGACATGTTAGTGTCCATGAAAAGGCGGCACGACGTCATGAATTTTTTGAGTTCCTCTCGCTTGGAACCATCGAACTTGTCCGGCTTGGCCATTTTAACTTGGGGGGTATTGGCAAGCGGTTGTAAAGGGGGAGGTGGTTGTTGCTGTCCCCCCCCTTGTCCTCCTGCTTGACCGCCGGCACCTTGGTTTCCTCCTTGTGGTGGAGGTAGATTTTGATTCGTTATAACAGTATTTACGAGGGCTTCGATGCCTACTACTCGATTAAAAGTATTGGTGACATCAACACCGGCTAAGTTCAATTGTTGATCGAAGTGATTTCGATCGGCGGTCATCTGTGTTTCAAGATCTTGTATTTCGGTACGAGCCACAGCCAGATTTCCTCTAATGTCATCCACTGCCAATACTACATTTGTCATGGCGTTACACAACCATGTCACCTGCTCTGCCATCGTCATATCTCCGAAATTGGGAGGGGGAGGAGCCGCCATCGTCTTCCCGTTTCCTTTTTAATGTGTTAAAATAGGAGGGGGCTGTGACTTCTTTTTCTTTATAGGCAGGTGGTTCCTCCGTATACAAATGTTCCCAAGTTTGATACCACAGTAATCTTGCCAAATTTGAAGCCCGTTTCTTATATAGGCTAGTATAGGTATCTGGTACGTCAATCAGGTACAACCCAATATTTCCGTTGGGTTTAATTGTCCACCCAATATGGGGTAGGATGGCCGGATCTAGTTGGGATGTTTCTGGATTTGGGTACCTGAGGGCAGGCAAGGGTCTCGATCGAGGAGGGGGTGCGACAAACAAGGGTTCTGCGCGAATGTTCAATGGAGGTGTCACTAGAAAGGAGATTGGTGTTGGTTGATAAAAAAGAAGATGTTGATGACGAACTGATTAAAGTTGACTCTTTGGGTTAAACCAAATTTCAACTGTTTCAAAAGCTTTGGGTTTGGGGCAGTAGGGGCACTTGAGTCTGTTTGTTCCGTCGTTTGGTCGGGAGCAAATGTAGCAGATGGGGTTGCCCGGTGGAGTGACGTACGGTTGTTGAGCGCGTCCGACTTTTTGCGGTTTAACTTTAATAATTCGAATGCAGGATTCAACTGGCCCTCCTGCAAAGACTTCGGCGCGCGAGTAAGTTTTCCAGCAACGTTTGCCGGGATGATACCAGGAGCAGTTGGAACACTGGTCCGATGGTTTAAATGTTTGTTCAGCCAGGGTTTATCGTGCGTTCACCCGAAGGTTACTCGATCAATAGTTTGACTGCTTCTAGGCGCTAATCCTTTGCCTCTGTCACTAGCGTTGGACAGCAACTACCGGCTTATAGCGATAAGCGTCCGGTGTCTTCTCTGCAAGCGGTGCTTTTGGCTGACTAAGGACGCTGAGCAGGGGATATGACTCCCTATAGATCGGCGATTACCACTTAAGGGGGCGGTACTCCCTAGGTACTGGTTGCACGTCCTGGCTTTTGACTATTATGCACAGGGTCACCGTGGATCAACCGATTTCCTAGACCAGCGCTTGTCCCAAAAGGGTTCTCGGTAAAAATGATATAAAACGCTACGACGACGGGTGGTTTGACAGCGCAGAGAGCTGCCGCGACGACCCGGAGAAGAACTTGACCTAATGTCACAGCTCTCTCAAAGATGAACGGTAAAGTAAAGGTATGGGCAACTGATAGCCCAGGGACCAAGAGGATATGAGAAAGAACTATCGATTGACGAGGAGGTCAAGTTCTTGGTCTGTAACCTCGAACTTGCCCCTGGTTATATACAAGGGAGAGCACAGCTTTGTATCTACGTGTACAAAGAACGAGTCACAACTAATTTGATATGAGATATGAAATAAGAAGGATTAGTCAGACTTCTGGAACATTCTGGAACACGTGATATAGATAAAGGTTATTATGAAATATGAGATATTAAGTAAGTGCTTGGTCATAAGACAAATGTTCCATAAAAGGAAAGTATTTCTGAAAAACATATTAAATCGAGATTATATTCTCAGGAGCGTGTCAAGTCATGACAATATCCACTGGTCACTGAGGCATCTCGTCCTCATACCCTTTATTAGTTTATCACCTTATCTTCGAGTGGTCTTGACACGCCGCCTCGTTCGCTCGTAACCCGGTGGTACAGAATATCGCCATCACCCGCCAACCTAGATGGATCCGGAACCCCTCCAACATTGCTGGCGCGCATTCCTCATTTGTCTTTTCGTTCGAGGACCCCGATGGGTCCATCTCTCGACTCCTTCGCAAGACTCCGCTCTTTGTCTTCGGCGCTCCGGTCTCCGTCAAACTGTGGCAAGATCGACCTCGGACCAACAAGACACGTCGGGCCTCGGGATTACTGAGTGGCAATCCTGTCCCGGATAGTGATGTGCATATGGCTGCATGAAAACCGGGACGGTTCGGCTTCGGCCGGAATCTTATTATGACGCTCACGTATTGATCTTTTGCCTTCGAAGCTTTCTTGTCCTTTAAGGGCATTTGTTTTGTTTCTCTTTCCCTGATTTATAGTCTGCCCGCTCCCTACTGTCGTGTCTCTGAGACGGCACCCTCATATAAACCCTGATATGTTTTCCATCTCCCTTCTTGTACTTGCTCCCTTTTCATTTGTGCTGTAACCAACCGGCCTTGGGTTCAGCCCGACCGTGGTTTGACCAAGTGTTCATGTAGCGGTATATAAATGAAATCATCATCATCATAACTGCAACCACATGATCATGGCGCTGTGATTAAGTACCAGCCAAACAACCACGAAGACTTACCACCTAAACTTGTCTGGGATTATTGATCTGTGATACGCCTCTTTCGGAAGTCATGAGTGCCCATAGTGCTTTCCTAGAAATATTTTGAAAACACTTTTGACGACGTCCTGTAAAATATATAATAGTCCTCTAATAGCGCAAAGTTTGCCTGAGGCGAATATAATGTAGTTAAGGAGGCTATCCAATGCCTACCTTCGATGTTTTTGGCACCATATCTTAGAGTAGCGCATAATATATAAGAGCCTTAATGGCAGCCGAAGTTTCATCTCGCAGCTCGCAGCGATAAATAGTGATTAGTTGCAACCGTACCTAATGTAACTTTGGCTGCAAGTACTTCTCCACCTCACTTTGTCCTGTACAAGGGCACTAGTCACATAGAATAAATGTACAACGTAGGGGTTTTCTGCTGGCTCACTTATTGCGCTCTACAGCGCTCTGTAGGCAATGCAGAGCTTCCATATGTGGCAAGCATGTGCTAGTGGAGCTTTCTGAGTGCTTCGCATGTACAGACTCAGGTCTGCTGCTGCGTGCTTGTCATACTGCTCGGGAGCGGGTGTATGCGCTGTCCCCAAATAGTCGAATTTATTACTTGCTGTATTCAATGTTCAGGACGCATATTGCGCTGCGACTGACACTATTACATACCTCTGAACAGCGTTCTCAAATGCAACACGGTTTTGTTGATATCCCTTACGTATATTCTACTATGCTCAGCGGGCGAATCCCAAAATCTATGCGCTAATAGGTGCTACATATACGGTCATATCTCACTAATACGCCAGCCAGTTACAAGCACTCCCTGGCGCGCTGTGCTCGTCGCCGTCTCAGGTGGTCACGTGTTGCATTTGAAATGCTTTCCACTGTATATGCGCAGCATTACTAGTCGAATAAACCTAGATGTTCGTCTATAGGGTTACAGTTGAAAGATGTTGTTAAGACACAGACCTTTAGATATGGAGACGGCGCTGTTGTGCACGAGACCGTTCAGATATAGTCCTACGATTCCGTTAAATATACAATTTCGAGTATTTAAGACCACGAAGTTACTCAAAGCTGCGTTGTCTGTAGCAAGTATACTTCTAAATATGCTAACTGCATTAGAAATGTGCTGTGTGTTGCAAGAGTCGCGCGGGAGACTTTTGGGACTCGGTTTGAAGCGGGTTGGCTCAGAAGCCTAAGCGCCGGATCCGCAGTTTGCAGATTTTACGTATCATTTTAGGGGGTGTGACCTTACAAAAGCAAGGTGATTACACCAATGTGCTGTGGTGATAAAGGCAAATACGGCTTGCTTCGACACCTTCCTTGAGCACGTTAAATCTGACATAGACGGTACGAGCGACAAATATTTGTAGGAAGCTGGATAGTTTGCTGAGTAGGATAGAAAGACTGATTGAACTACGAGGTAGAATAGGCATTCGAGCCCGACAGAGGAAGATGAAATGATCAAGGTAATCATGATGGAACAAGATGCAATCCGAGCCAAATCCCACACATATGCATATAAAAGTATGCTCTGGAACTGTAGCCCACGTTCACTGCCCACTAACCCGCGCACCAATCATGCAATACCTTGGTTGTCGGCTCAACGATGCATTGTCATAGCCCAGAACATAGCTTAGGGTGAGATCGGCTCTATATCCATATCAAACCCATACTGCCACAGTGTACGCCAGGTAAATGGACTGCTCTCCGCGGTCAGCTGAGGTTAGGAATTAGCCGATTTTTAAGAATCTACGGCCATTGACATACCCGACTGTAGATGAATGATGCCGGTGGCCGTGCCTTTGGATCGTGGTCCCAACAAGTTTGCAACAGGAGCCACATCCAGTTCTCCGGCCCATCTTCGAACATAAACTCTTTTGGACATTTCGGGAACTGCTTCTTGTCTAAGGCGCGAATAATGGCCCTATCGACCTTGTATTCGGCGTACGGAACCTTTCCTGTTACAATTTCCTGTAGATCTTTGGGATGAGACTCGCGCGATAGCCATTATTTACATGGTAGCATACCAGTAAAGTCTAACAAAAAGTTAACGACAAATCAACAGACAAGTGGCGTGGAAACGTACCATCCCTAGCGCATATATGTCGGTTTGGCTTGTTCTAGGAGCGGATACCTCGTCCTCGTCCTCGTCCTCGCCCTCGTCGCTGCTTAAGAGTAGTTCAGGCGCCTGCACCAGCCAGGTTAGCAAGATCAAGTTTTCTGCCCAAGGTACTTGCCATCCATCTGAGAGTCCCTCCGCCGACATTGGTAGTCTCAGTAAAAGAAAGTGTACAGCTCGATAGGATCGAGTGGTCGAAATCGCTAAGCTTGGCTACACCGTTTTGATCAACCAATATATTACGCTTGAAACCGGGGAATACTTTAAGATATTAAATCAAATGAATCCGCCACTAACCACTCACCGCTTTCAGATCTCCGTGTACCTGTAGTCCACAAGTCAGTATACCCAGTAGTCATATCGACGTTATCAATACCATGTTAATATCGTGGAGATACGAAACGCCTCGGGCTACTTGGAGACACTACCAAACCGTGTCAGTCTGGTATATGCCTAGGCGGACGGTGGTTTTGACTCACAAGTTCGTATCGGTCAACACTGGAGTTTTTTCGAATGTATTCCTCCAGGTTTCCATTATCCATCCAAGGCGACACCATACCCAGGCGTTCTTGAAATATGACGATACCAACTAGCTCCTGTACGTTCTCGTGTTTTGTCTTAGACCAAACGTAGAGCTCACGCATTGCGCGCTTTGTTCGAACAGCTTATGAGTAATAGTCTTAACTGTAAGTTTTGGACCAAATAGCACTCACCTTCAGTGCCTTCCGTGACGTGTCCTGCGCTAACAGATGATGGCGAAGAGCCTTGATGGCAACACTTGTTCCATCCCGCAACCTTCCGCGATATATATCCCCAAAGCCTCCGCCAGCAATTGCAACAGACGATTGTCCTTCGGTATCGAGATGCGAGGACAGGTCAATACATCCATTGTACAGCAAGCATTGAAACATTTCTTGTACGGACTGGAGATGTGTGGCTAGTATTAGTAGAGTAATATTACAGTCTATTTGATACTGTTTACCATTCTACTTGAAGCAACTGGTACGACGTGCGGACGGGGCGTTTGCGAGGGATTTATTATAGGGATATCAACGGCGAGGCCGAGATCATGTAGATATCGCCCCAAGTTAAATGGATTTTCTTCTTCGATTGTGCTTGCGGGGTTACCGCAGTTTGGAGTATATATGGGGATCAGACCGTCAAACCTCAAAATAGGTACGCCAGTGCCTTTTCCACGAGGGTAGACCGCTATATGTTCCTAACGAAGTAAAATTACAGCTCTATAATTTTTGGAAGCATAGAAAAACGAACCGCAATCAACCGCAGCGCAGCGTCGATGGATTTCTCCTGAAGTAGAAGTTATGTATTACAACAAAACCGAGGTTGCGACGGACTTACACCAGTCAGCCATACTGGGCGCTCGAACCCCAAACATTCGATACTTGCATGGGTACACTCGCTGCAGCTGCTAGTATACAGGTGTGAGCTGCGAATAGAGCAGCTCTAAAAGTCAATTTGAGCTTTGAATGAGGAAACATAGTAGAATTGAACTCGCCCGTTGCCGTAGTTGGCATGTCACACAGTCCATGGTCAACTAGGTTGTCAAATATTCGTCTCAAAAAATATATCGAGGTCTGTAGTTGAACGAATGCTTCGACACGTAGTACTTGAACCAGTTTATATGATTTTGCAACGCCGTATGAAAGGTATGTGGCGGGCAGGAGAGGCCAAAGTATCGATCTCGAGAATCACCGCCTCGATCAGCAGGCACGTGGAAACGCACTCGATTAGGTATCATTTATTGTTCCTTTTGTTCTGCCGTTTGTTCTTGCCTCACTATACAGTTCTTACCGTTACCATATATACTTCCCGAACCCCACCTTTTTTCTTTTCCGTGTCTGAGACTGTTCCCTTGTATACTTCTTTATTTTTTTCAACATATAGCTTTTGACTCTGACTGGGGCTCCGGTATGATATGAATGGGAAGGAATGCATATTCAAGGCACATATATGTAGTGGTATCTAGTGTCTGGTGTGTCGTGCCAGTAGAGGCGCTAGGAGCTACATAGGGGATCCCACTAGGCGGCAGGGTGCTCCAGTAGGTATCCCAAGACCTGTGAGAGACTAAGGCTTGGGCGCAGCTACCATGCCAATCCTCGCACGAAGAAGGAGAGGGTAAGTGGGACGGGAGAGCACGCGGATACAAAGCGTACGACGTGTAGGTATGTTGTCGTAAGCTACACGCGACGGAGAGTCATGTAGGCAAGGGATGCCTGCGCTCCAGTAAGCATATTGCCTCCGCAGGCTGTGGCGAGATCCCTCATTAGTGCTCATATAGCTCGTTAAATAGGTATATTAAGCAAGTAGATAAAATAAAAGCCAGCAGGCACGAGGCATGCTATCATATCATCCTAATTACAAGCGCTCAGCCTGTATAGAAACGAGACCGAGACCAACATCCCCATCTGCTCACCTTCGGGAGAGTTTCTATTAATTCATTAAACCTAAATAGAGCTGAGGTCTTCTGGGGACACTCTTACTAGAGCCCAGGTAGGGATTATGCTCTCTACTACCCCTACTTGTACAGCAGTTCGAACAGTTATCTATAGCGCTCCGCGCAATTCACTCTGGTGATTGAAATACTCATGTGACGCTTGCACATCACTCGACTTGAAGAAGCTCGTTGAGATAACAATATTAAATGTAGCTGGTAGCCGAGGTTATCTGGGGTTTGCCTACGATCCTACAGATGCGAAATAGGCGCATATATACTTACTCTTTTCATCTTGATCGAGGGACGCAATTGAATTTGAAATACTCGTTGGCATCCGGTAATTGCATCATCGAGAATACCCGGCCGCCGATCGAACTCGAGGTTTGTACTCGACCACGACTGGAGGGAGGTATGCTTGTCTACTATGAGTCATGAAGGTAGCACTGATTGGAAGCAAATGTATCAAGAAATATCAAAGCGTAGCCTGCAACATGTGAGCACTTGGTTAGAGACATCCACATTTTTCTCAACTTTTGTACACCTATAGCATTCATTAGACCATCTATCGCCATGTCATCCTCTCCAGCAGGCTTCAAGGGACCTTTTATCTGCCACGCCGATGTACGTTGTATGCACTCTCCCAACAACTTACGCTAATCGATACAACTTTTCATTTCGCCACCAGATCCAAATCCAAGAAGGCAAAGGCGACATTTTTGAGAGGGAGTTCCGCAAGGTGCGCGAGTGTGCCAACTCGGATAAGGAGCCTGGATGCATAGAATTCCGGACGAGCCGGAGCGGAGATCGGTTCTTGGCTTTTGAGCAGTGAGTGGTCCAGCCGTAATTGGGTTTGAGTGCTGAGTGATATATTCATGTGGTGTGAAGATATGAGAGCCTAGAGGCGTTCAAAGCGTAAGCGCAGCTAGAGAGCAAGGAGCGACTTGGGAGCTGACAATTTTGGTGTACCTTAGACATGGCCAGACCGATGTGTTCAAGGCGTTTGTTGGGGTCGTCGGAGGCCTTCACGCTCGTGTAAGTAAAATTTATGCTTGACGTAGCTTTCATGAGATCGGAAAAAGCTGACATCATATCTGAAGCCTCCAGTGGTACTATTTTACGAGGAGGTACGTATTCAACTTGTATTTTTATGCGACTAAACTCACACCACATGCAGCTTGACAATGCGCCCACCCCTCAATACAAGTCCAAACTGTAGACGGGTACGGCATAGATGGCTGTATGTTTACAATATATTAAGAATACAATGTCCATAAATGGCCTTGCTCGTAAACTGACGTTCCAAGACGTGCATCGATTGTATGTGTTGTTACCGCGAGGAACCACCGCACGTGCTCGATCTAGGGTCCACTGGTTACATCCCCATGAGCACGGGGCGCGTCCGCTCCATCTCATCTACCATACCAGCTGCTGCTTTTTAAAACCCACTGCAAGTTTTATAACGACCAAATCATGTCTACTTATTTTGAAACTGTTAAGAAGGTATGTTGAGCCGATGGGGTATGTGTTACCCGATTGTTCACGACGCGCCTTGAAAACTAGTCCTTTACGGATGTACCTGTAACTGACAATGGCGTCGACACGGGCTCATTCCTCGAGGCGTCTGAAGGTTTAGTGGGGATATTTGGTACGAGTGCTTCACTATATTTTTAAACCTTTATTTATACTACTGGGGCCAGAACTCTTGAACTCTGCCGCGTTTAGTATGGTCCAGTCTGACATGAAATCAAACATCGCGGTAGGTCATTACGGAGTAAAAGCGACGACGGCGCGTTACTAACGCGTTCGCGTGCGTAGAAAGTTCGTGCTCGTCAGACGTCACACCCGGCGGAATCAGCTACCCTCGAGAAACTCGTCGAGAACGAGTGGAAAGAGAAGAAACGTCCCGCGACCGAGGGATTAATGTGGCTGCTTCGGTAAATACTTTACTGCATTTTGTCACAAGGGATTCACTTGTGGTTATATTAGCGGTTTGTCATTCACCTGCGTAGCGCTACAAAAGTCCCAAGCGAACAAGGATCATGAACTCGCCCAGTCATTCGGTACAGCGTATGAAACTACACTGAAACCACATCACAACTTCGTTGTTAAGGGCGCTTTTGCTGTATGTTAATTGGTTCTTCGCTTTTCTCTAACACTAATTGGTGTCTTGGATCTTAGGTGGCGATGAAAGCTTGCCCATATCGCAAGGATCTATATGGGAAGCTTGGTTCTCCCCCTGAGAAAGTCAACGAGGAGCTTGACAAGTGGTTGGCTGCGTTGCACGCTATCGTCGTTCGCTTGCAGGGTTTTTACGAGAAGGGAGGCTACAACAAGGGCCCGTTCTAAACCCTCGAGTCCCTCCCGCACGATTGTAAATGTTTTTGCCTAAATACACCAACGTGAAGTTTGCGTAGCACAACCAGTTCTGGTGTCTGATGGCTTGCATATAATTTATGTGTTTGAGGCTTACGTGAGCTCCAAACAGCCTGATCACGTGCGCCCCTCCAATAAACACCAGTTGTCGTTTCCCATCTGTAAAATCCCTGTTCCCGCCATATTTCTACCTCGAATCAATCTCCTCGCCAATACTAAATGTCTGAATCACCAAACCAGCTAGCGAAACGTAAGCGAGTTCTAGGAGTTGATACGGCGAACATCATCGAGGGGTCGGAGTCGCGAAGAGCCAAGCGCCGCAAGGATGGTTCTCCAGTGAAGGTCTCAGAGTCTGCGAGCTCGGCGGCTGGAGATGTTTCAGTTGATATTGAAGGCGATGGAGGCGGAGGAGGCACTGAAGGAGGGCAAACTGTATCAGGAAGTGAAGATTCGAGGCAGAATGCGGCCGAGCTTGGGATGAAGCTATTGGAGACGTTGAGGAAGGCCACAACCAGCAAGTAAGTCTTGATTTATCCGTTGTACATTCGTAACTGTAGAGCTAAACATACTTATGTATTCTAGTGGTATACCTCTCTCGACAGAGTTTATCAAGTTGCCCAATAAGCGACAGTATCCAGATTATTATGTGCAGATCAAACAACCAATTGCCTTCGATGACATCAGGGTCAGTCTGAACCTACACCTCATCTTGTAGCTACAATGCTTACGCCTTCACACTGGCAGGCGAAATTGGATGAAAAACGACATGCTGCTTTCGAAGACGTCAAAGGCGATTTTGACCTCTGTTTTACCAACGCGAAAAGATACAATCTTAAAGGCTCCGATATCTGGAATGCGGCGCGGGATTTGCAGGTGTGTAAAAGCTCGTATCCATTTATGTTACGTGTCGTCTCATTGTAAGCCCTTCACAGCGTCTCGCCACATCAACGTATAGGACTTTGCAGCCCGCTGCGCCAGATCAGGCAGACTCCAAAAGCGAAGATGAAGATGACCATGACCACGACGAATCGTCGACAAGTCAAGCGAAGGGTGGTGGAAAGCGTAAAGCGGGTCGACTGACAGCTCTTCAGACCAAGTACCTGTCTCGGTTAGACAAGCTTATCAATAAAACGGACTCTAAGTAAGTAGGGAGACGGCCTTAGATTTCAGACTCTAATATTTACTTTTGTAGAGGATTGTATTACTCTGACGTCTTCATGGATCTGGTTTCTAAGAAAGAATATCCGGACTACTACCAACTCATCAAAAAGCCAATATGTTTTAACCAGATTCGGGTGAGTAGATCCGCATTTTTTCTTTCATAATTTCTCAAATTGTTTCTAGAAACGTATCACCCAGTCTCAGGGATACTCGTCCCCAAGAGCGTTTATGAACGACGTGGAACTTGTGTTTGCAAACGCGGTCGAATACAACTCGGACCATTCACAGATCTGGGAAGACGCCAAAACACTAGAGGTGAGCACTCAGGACTGTCTAACGAATGAATATTCACCAGCTTCGATATTTTAGGCCACATTCCATTCATTGTGTAGTGATTGGCGAGCAGAATACCCAGCAGACAAGGGGTCTTCGGCTAGCACAGTGCCTAAACTCAAGCTCAAGGTCCCGCCAACCAAAGTGGACCCAGTCACGGTTCGGTTACCCCATATAACCGGACCCCCATCCACTTCTACTTCAACTCCTCAGCCCCAAAGGTCTCAGTCGACGACTATCAATACCCCTGCACAGGTCCGTGCACCACTACCGGTAATATCTACACCATCTTCCTCAGTCATAGCTCAGCCCGCACCTGGTTATGCACGACCTACCCCGCCAGCGATACCTGCTCATATCCAAGCTTCTACGCCTGCGCATGGCTCTCGGTCACCCTCTGTACAAGTTCCACACCCGCCTATGATTACTGGAGTAGAACTTGTAACAGTACCAGCTGGGCGGCGTATAGTCGTTGATCAATTCGGAATCCCAACTCTTAGCTCGTGGGCTCTACGGTTGCGCGACGAACAAGAGACTGGCGTGGTGGTCACTGTGCGGCTTGCTTTTGAGCCTGGGTTCGCTCCAACGCCTACTCAAAACGGCGCAACTACAAACGGAACTGGAGCTGGAGAAACCCCTGACCCAGTTGAGATCAAGTGCAATACTATGGTACTCCCATCAAAAGCTGTACCAACTGGGGATGGGTCAAAGAAGTCCAGATGGGACGCTCAGCTCGCGGTTGGCATAAACAAGCTCGAGGTGAGGGTGAGAGGGACCGGCCGGCCCGGAAACATCTGGCGGATTTCGGTCGACCGCGTGAAATAGGGAGGGAATATTGTGACTTTGCTGGCTTGTCCAAACTTAGTTTTCTACACGGCTTTACCCTTTAAGGTTTTTCTTCGATTTTGTAATCTTGTTCTATAGTTGCTTGGTATTTTATGTTATTTTTTCGATTTACTCTTGGTGGGGAGAAGGCCCTAGAGAGAAACTGTTCAGCCTGGCTATCTTTTAGTGGTTGTAGGCTTTCAGGTTCATTCGCCGCGCGCTTCATGTGTAGCGATGGTGTGGCTTGTGTGTTGCCATATGTTTGTCCCATGAGGTTACCCGAATTTGGGTAGTACAGCCACCGCAGCATCACCCACTGCTTCCCACCACCAGCCCAAATCCGTAACTGCCCTTGCTTATTGTTGGTCTTAATGTCAGTCAATTATCTCGTCTATTTATCGAGATATCCTCGGTTGCTAAATGGTTTTGGACATGACAACTAGATTACCCTGGATCCTGTATTTGCCTTACCTGACAACCCATAAGCTATGGATAACTCCCCGACTGCCTTGTTTGATTCCTATGCTCAAGATTTTCAACAATTGATAAACTCTATTCGTGAGAAGCTCGAGGCTCCTAGCTCAAATGGCGAGCAACGTAAAGCTTCGCTTCGTCGTGTGGAAATGGAGCTTGATGAGGCGGACGAAATGATCTCACAGATGGAGGTGGAGATTCAGTCTATGCCGCAGAGCGTTCGGGCAACATACAACACTCGCGTTCGGGGGTTCAAGTCTGAACTTGCGCGCTGGAAGAAGAGCGCCGTATGTCATTCACTTTCCATTATGATGTTCCCCAGCTGACAAGCGCCGTTCATAATTTACAGAAAGACCTCCACCTTCAGTCTTCTCGCACAGAGCTATTTACTCACGGAACTTCGGGCGGCGATGATCCATACTCTGATGACGCTGCCAACCAACGTACTCGCCTCCTTGCGGGAACGCAGACTTTGGCGGATTCGTCTCGCCGGTTAGAGGATTCCCACCGGATTGCGTTGGAGACTGAAGATGTTGGGACCGATATTCTGCGTTCGCTTCGTGTTCAGCGGGAGCAAATGTAAGTTGTTGGGTACTTGAAAGCTACGTGATTAACGCCTATATTTGTTATAGTGAACATACAAGGGATACTCTTCAGACTGCCGATCGTAGTATTGATAAGGCGAGCGGAACGCTCAAGCAAATGATTCGGCGGTAGGTTTCGGCCTCTTTACTAAAGTACTCTTACTAATTTTCACTTAGGATGTACCAGCAGCGATACGTAACATGGGCTATCGTTGCGGTCCTTGTCATCCTTATTGGCCTTATTTTGTGGTTCAAGCTCAGCTAGTTATTTGCTGTTAATTCTTGTGTTCTGGTATACTCCTTTGTTCGCTTCTAATCGCTGGGCTACTGGACATATACAGTTGGGTGTGAGAAACAGTACGATGTAGCCTTGGATACTCGTTTTATTACTATTGCCCCCTTGTCAATTTTATTTGAGCATGATAACTTGATAGAGTGATATAAACCTGAACGGCTGCTGTGGCTACCTCAAGGCTGCCTAGTCATGTGACCTAATCGCCGATAATCCCTTAATTGCCAGATCTCATCCAGGTTCTAAATCGAACTTTCTTGTATCGCGAATTGTCCAGGAAAGATTTCAATGTCCCAGTATTTTGACATGTGCAGCTCTTTGAACTTTAACAAGTAATTCTACGAGATTTAATTGACACTTTCTAGGCACCGTATATCTCATCTTTGCCGCCAGCATTCCACCATTCGTCCACTGTAGTGTATGCATCATACCCGAACTGGTACTTGTTCTTTGTCTGATCTGCCCACTGGTTCATATTACCCTCCCATGTTACGTCTTCGGTAGCCGCTCCGCGTCTTGCTCGACCGCCGAGTGCCTCACGCTCCCTACTCAGTCTTTCCTCCTCCCACTTCATCGCTCTGCCCATATCTGCATCGCGAGCTTCTTGAGCTGGTCCATCAGGAAGATGAAATATGAACTGGTTCAACCGAGCAGACTGCTGAGACTCAGACGTTCTAGGGAGCCGGAGCTGCTGGTAGGCCTTGAGAAGCTTGGGCAAGTCGCTCGGAGTGCGTAGTCTGGACAAGAGGCTACCTAGAACAGCTGCATCTTCAACCTGATACTGATCAGCGTAGTTGCTTGGCCCTCTTATTGGAGAACTACTTACAGCCATGGCAGCACCTTGCGCGCGGTAGGGCTATGTCGAATCAGCAAAGCTAACTAGGAAAATTCCCCTTGGAGCTCAGCTCGCTCACCAGCATCGGATGACAGGCGTCTCCCAATAAGGTAACCTTGCCTTCGTCGTGTACCCATTTTTCAAGTGGCTCACGGTCGGCGAGGAGCCACTTTAGCGGAGATGGGATGAGCTGCAGCATTTTATCGATCCTTTTGTCGACGGCATGTATTAGCGTCTGAAAGCCTGATAAAAGGCAGAAGAGGCATACCTAGGCTCCCAGCCACTGAAGTCCTTGCGCATATCCTCAACACTGCCCATAGCTGTCCAGCTCTCAACTGCAGGTGCACTACCATCTCGACCGTCGGGGTGAAGGAGCACGATGTTGTACTCATTGCGGCTCCGAATACAGTACCCCATGACATGACGCCCTGGGCCCATCCAGGCTGTCATCTACGTTGGTGTACGGTCTTTTTAGCTCATCTATCTCGACTTTACTCGCTATCTTACCTCTGGGTGATCCAATAGTTCTTTTAATCGAGGATCTCCTACCATCTTTTCGGCGGGAATAATAGCGCTGAAAAGAGCAAGGCGGCTTAGCAGCATATACATATGTTTGTAGCCACGCACCGGTAAGCAGCATCTCCTGTCGGCCGGGGCCTATCTGGCCCTCCAACCACTACCTCGCGTATCATGCTCTTCACCCCATCTGCTCCGACCACAAGATCGCAGTCGATAACTTCCCCAGTTGTGAGCGTCAGTGACGGCTTGGAGGGGTCAATAGACTGGACATGAGACGATAGCCGAACGGTTGCTCCAACTGACTGCACCAGCCCATAGATCATAAGATGAAGATCTGCGCGCTACAGTGGTACCGACTTCAGCATGTACATCCATCAGAGTACGCTTAGGTAGGTACCTACGTGTACGTGGTAGTAGGGGGATCCGTGATCACGCTCCATCTTGGATCCCCATGTCGAGTATCCAACTTTTTCGCCCGTCTTATCTTGATACAGACAGAAGTTCAATGTAAGTCTCGCCCCTTTAATACCACTCCGTTAAGCTCGGACTTACAACGCCGGAAAACTACAGCCTCTGGGATTACACCTAGGATATGAATTTTAAGCGCGAACGAACTTTTTCAGCACACACTCGCAGCGACAAAGAACACTCTAGTCCTACCTAGCTTGTTTAGCTTCTCTTTCAACCCCCATTTAATCAGTATGCGTGAAAGATTAGGGGTGACTTGTATGCCAGCTCCGATCTATCAGGTCATCACGCATTTAGTCGCCCTGGAAGAACTTGTCGGCTACGAGATACACACACCTCGCCAATGCTACGCGCTGTTTCAAGTACAGTCACATTGTGCCCGGCAGTTTTTAAGCTGTAGGCACATGCTAGGCCTCCGATTCCACAACCAACGATCACAACATGTAAGCGAGTTCCAGGAACACGTCCATTGTAGAGGTTGAGCGTGTCTGTTGCCGTGCTCATAACGCACGTTTGAATCTCGGGTTTAATAAAAAGACTAGCAGAACTATATATGATGTTCGATCGTTGTAGCTGGAAACCAAAAGCTCCGACGGGCGCGAAGAGTGTCTAATTTAGCGTATTCTGTTGATTGAGGTTGAGGAGGGTGGAGCTAAAGTCAGTTGTACATATACTGCTTCTTTTTAAAGCCTTGCCTCACATAGCCGCTCACAGGAGATTCTAGGTATGAAGCCGGGCCGCTCTGCATTCAGAGACGCTAGAAAAGAAGGTTGGAGGAAATATGTTGCCCCTGGATGTTCATGCCCCCTAATTGCGCCTTCATTTCGGGATTAAACCCGTGGCGCTCAATGACCTCGTTGCATGGTAAACTGTAAGCTTACCGATCGCACTGGTCGGGTAGCGATTAACCATCTGCACCAGCACTGCAAAGTGACAGAGCAAATGGTCTTGTGGGACATCGAAATCACGAGATGGGGTAGATCTCACAAGGCAATGCCGGGCTGGGCTGGACTTTCCATGTATGCGCAAGACAAAAGAATTCCACCATACAGACACTATTATGCACACCGATTCACGATCGGCAACGGCACCCTCGTTTCTCGTTAGGCACGGACGCCGCGCTCACCGTCTACTATCGAAACGTGGCCGGGCAAAGTTGGCGGTTAATCTTTCAACCCAGGAAGGCCGTTTGATTTCAAGGTTTTGTTCACAGAATCGAGATGCTTGAGGAACTGAGCGTCCAGGTTATCCCACATGGCGGGGTTATGCTCTGTTGCGTTGGATTCCTCGAGATTAAACCATGAATACCAGATATTCGAGCGGGCTTACCATGTAATTTGCCGCTCCTCTTCATCGCATAGTCAGTCATGGTAAACATCCGGCTCGATTCCATCATGAAGGCTAAAAGAATAGCCGAAATGACGTAAGTCCGACATCACAAGCTGAAAGAACAAGATATACATACCAATAGCCCCTTCACTAATGCGCATAGGTTGAAGATCCGCTTCACTTGCAGCCTTGAATTCCTCATAAGCGACTAGGCCAAAGTCAAGAGTTCATGAGTAGCACACAAGGCGGAAGGAGAAAAAAAATACCGCCATGAGCAACATGTCCGCATTCGTAGCTGGCGCCACCGGGAGCAAAGTCGTCGCTCCGGCCACCATAGTTGCCTAGATAGGTTTAAGCTCAGAGCAGTCGAGAATATGGCTGAACCGGAGCCGACCTACCAAAGATCAATCCCATGAATTCTGAAGATCTGGGTATCGGCTGAATGTTGAAAATCTTCAGATTGACGCGATAGGGAGAACTTACGCATTACGATGGTAGTACGGTGGCCGATAGGTGTTGTTTGCCACATCCCAACGTGGGCTGAAAATCAAAAAATCGGTGAGAGGGGTTCCGGCCACCTTGGATTTGGCCGTAAGCACGCAGAAGATGGACCTGCGCAAAAACGATTAGGCTGAATTAATTCCAAGGATGGATGTGACGTTGTACGTACGGATCCATGTGGTCCTTAGAGATTGAGCCAACATTGACGAACTTCTCGAGAGCATACTTGTACGGTATATAGCTTTCGTAAAGATTCGCGTCGTAATTTAAGCAGTGTACGAGGTATATGCGACTGATTTCACTCACTTTCCATGGTACGCGACAACGTCGAACGGTGTGTGGTTCTGTTTACAAGAGAACAATTTCCCTCCAAGCTTGTAAATAACTGCCAATCCGGACCTATCAATGAGGCGGAGATAACATGGAGCAAAGTAGGAGCTGCTTACTCTCCCAAGGGGACTGATCCAGTTCGAAGCTAGCAACCGGAAATTCAAAGTCCCGGGGATTAGCCAAACCATTCGCTCCCAAAGGACCAAGCTCGGGTAGCTCGAAATGAGATCCAAATATCTCTTGTACATCTATCCATTTCCACGTATAAATCAGTGATCCATGAGTTCTGCCCGAAATCAATATACAATCAGAGACTCACATCCGCGCGAATCACCATCCGGCAACCTAATCTTGAACCTCACTCCTCGCTGTACCACACAAATCTCTCCGGGGCGGACCATTATCTGGCCGAACTCGGTTTGGATATCTAGCCGCCCGAGTTGGGGCACAAAAAGTAGGTCACCATCAGCATTGACGACTGCACGCTTGTCCATAGACGTGTTGGCAGCGTATATATGAATGGCGAGGCCTTCGTGCAGGGTTGGGTCACCCGAGCCAGCCAGGGTTTTGAGCCCAGCAACGAAGTCAATTTTGTCAGAGGAAGAGGGGAGGGCAAAAGGACGCCATGCTAAAAGTTGCTGTCAGCAAAGGGTATCAACGGAGGCTCATTTCAGCTTGCCTAGTTGCATGGGACTAAACTGGACCTTCGGGTTGAGAGGGGAAAAGTTGGATTCAAGCTAGGTATGTAATGTATCGGTGAATGCTCAACATTTGGTACAGGCAGTACTTACATCCGGGTTATCTGGGAGCTGCGTGAAGCCTTGGTGTGCTACTGCCGGGCGAATCCGGTAGAGCCATGCGTGTTGGTTGTCTTTGCGAGGTGCCACGAACGCAGTTGCAGTGATCTAATTGGCGTCAGTACTATAGTCCAACCACTCGCTCAGTTTAGTGAACTGACCTGTTCTGCGTATAAATCGTACGCGCACTTTTGCGGGCTGTTCTGGGCCTCCGGCAAAACACCAGGTCTAAAGTAGCGATAATGCCTCAGATCTAATGTGAAGATAAATATAGGACGAAACATATACATACACGGCTTCACTGGCAAACCTGTTACCAAATCCACCCTAATGGCCGACTGTCAACCATGGTTGATATCACCAGTCTGATGAGCGCTAGCTTACCTGATACTGGTAGGGGTCCTTCTTGGTTGATTTGGTGAGGAATGCGGATTTTGCAGTCACACTTGCAATACCACGGTTAGACTGTTGGATATAGTCACGAAACACTTAGGCATCCAATGCTGTCATACAAGGCTAGAATCTAAAACTCACAGAAATGCGGGAGGCGCGGAGAGCGCGGGCAGAATAGCGTAGCATCATGGTTGAGAGAGTGGTAACCTGGGGGTTGCTGGAGGGCAGCCCAGTTTATAACTATGGGCGTCTTATTGGCAGAACTACCAATGGTCAAAATCCGGCGAAGTCGGTGAAAGACCTATGACATATACTATCGGTTAAATAGTTTATCCAAAAGATGTGCATGACAAGAAGACATATTTTCGTGGAAAAGTGCGTCCAATTCGAGAGCAATTGGACTCTCCGGATCAAACATTCCCCACGTGGATCAAAGTCGTCCAACAGGCTGAAAACGACAAGAAAAGCGTATATATGCTGTGGTTTTGTAAGTGAATTTGATTTTGGAAATTATGATAAAA
>WSTH01000487.1:0-23444 GCA_019616345.1 Ceratobasidium sp. 395
TTATATTTGTAATCACAAAAAATGTTTTTGGACACCATCCCAAAAAGGTAATGTTTCCTTATAAGGTTAGACCCAGTGGATTCTGAGTGCTCCTGATCGCTCCTCAGTTCCCTAATTGGGTCAGGAGAGCTCTGGATCCCCATAGGTGGGTCAGGAGCAGTCCAGATACACATAGGTGGGTCCAGGGCACTCTGCAAAAAAGTGGGGTAGCGGGAATCACTCCAAAGAACTTCCTACCCAGCACAGTTTTTGCTGATGTCGCCGCGGACTGATCCTTGACCTGCTTCTGTGTTTCTTTTGAAGCTTGTGTAGCTTCCGCCCCCGCTCCAGCCATTCTGACCCCAATTGAATAATTAATTGATGCATGAAATCAGATGTGTGAACAATTTAGTACGTCTGCAAAATGCTTTTTTCTCATTGAGTACCGGCGCTGTGGTGAATACTTGTTTAACGCCACGGAGCGCTCGGTGAGTACGTGACTCGTTCTCACGGGTTGCTACTGACTCGCTTGGCGCTCATGATGCTCATGAGAACCGTGGTGCTGCTCATGAGCCTCTTGAGCGTCGCTATATTGGGCTCATGAGGATCATGAGCGCTTCTACCTGGCTCATGAGGTTCATGAGCACCAAGTAGGATGCTCATTTGAGCTCACGACTCTCATTGAGCTTTCGGGCTCGTATACACTTATTATAACTTGGATTATCCATTCTTTGCCCGCACGCAGAATAACGGCGAAGTTTCATATCATTATATGTAGCTACAGTGTAATACAATCAAGCGTTGTTTGTACTAATAACACTGCACGTCGCTGACGATTAACACGCTGTGCGTGTAAAGAAACCCACGTCTTTGGCGCCGCCGCCAAACCCTACATAAACGATCAAGTAGTGAGCTAAAGCACGCATATCGGTACTCACACAGTTTCGAAGGCGTTATGTTTGGGCCATGCTCGTGAACTACGAGCACGTATTGTGATAGCGCATCGAGTATGACCTTAGTGCCATGACCGACGACTCAAATTAATATGTTACGAAGTGGCACGGTTGTTTCAATGCTCACCGTACGCGTTGCATCTGAAGCGGCGTTGGGTTGAGGAAGCGAGTAGCACATTGGTGCGGTGCCCGAGAGCCAAGTTTCAATGTCAACGTCGTCGATTTTAAGGCATAAGTGATGTAGTACTTACCTATGTATAGCTGCGTTCACAATGTAGTGTGACGCAGGGCATTTGAACCGATTTTGATTGCGTACCGGGGGGAGGAAGGCTGCAGGGGAGTCGAAGTCGAGTCGCGAGGTTTGGGACGAGGAGAGGCAAGCTAGATACGTGGGCGTAACTCGGCCTTGAAGCCGATCGCTCCAAGATCTTCGCTTCGGATTGATGATCTGCAACCTGGATTGGCAATCGCGATTGCGGTTTGCTGTCTCCACGGCGCAGTTCGTATCTTATATTCGCAGGCATCCTCACACGCCGCCTTATCCCCTTGCTACTCCCCTCCCTCACTCCGCTTGTGCCTTACGACGAGCCGCACACAGAATGGGCCCCCGGTTTTGTGAGTAATTAGAGCTTGTATCCGACCGCTAGGCTCGCGCTCACAACCATCTAGATATTGTAGTCGATTACTCTCGTTCGTTGTATGTGCCGGTGTCACTTATGGTACGTATTCCAACTTTGATTATCGCAATATTTTGCGCCGCTCTAACTGCTTAATTTTTCGACATATGTGAGGACATTACTGGATTTCCATCGCGCCGATTGGCCACGCCGCCAAGGCCATGGAGGATGCCACGGTGCGTATGGGTTTTTATTAGCTTCGCGAATCGGATTGTGTTTGTTTAGTATGTATTTATGACGCCCGTGCTGCTCCGGTAGCGGTCTCTATTCCCTTCTATTCGTGTAAATACACCAACTATATACAAATTTTGACAAAATGTCGCAACGTGTGTACGAAAGCAAACCTGGAAGTTATATATATATACTAAACGCGGCGAGACTCATGAGGCTCACAGGCCCCTGAGCCACGCTCACCGGGCTCATGAGCGCAAACCGGGGCTCATGAGTCTCACTGAGCACGAAAGGCGCCCCCATGAGGGCTAATGAGCCGTCCTATATCGGGCTGATGAGGGCCCATCGCCACACATAGTGTTATCACGATCGATCGTGAACCCGTGCTAATATAGCCAGTGAGCGCCTAAGATAAGGGGGGGGTGGCTCACTCGCTCAGCCGGGTTTTGAGCACTCATGAGTGCTCAAAGGGAAAACAGGATTTTGCAGATGTACAAAGCCCGTGCCCGTCTCAAGCGCAAGGAAGGTCGTCTTTGTGGTAACCTGATCCGGAAGCGCGCCGACTTTTCCGCGCGTACTGTCATCACTGGTGATCCCAACTTGATGTCGGACCAGGTTGGTGTCCCTCAAAGTATCGCGATGAACTTGACATATCCTGAGCGAGGTATTTATTCTCGTTATCCTTGTCGCGACACTATACACTCCGAGCGCACCCGCTATCTGACACTTCAATAGCCGGCTAGCTCTGTTCGAATGTAAGTAGGATACCGTAAATATTCAGATACAACACTCACGAACGCCAATCGTCGGCTCCGAATCCGCAACAAGCACGAGTATGGCATTCGCGAGCAATCAAGTGCTCCGTGCTCGTACGTATTCGTAGGACTCGTGGGCGAGAAGTTCGTGAGTGATCGTAAACCGGGCGCTCGTAATTACTCCATCAGAGAAAAAGGTGAATTTTCATTCAGCTAAAGTGATGTAAACTTACCTAAATTTATGGATTTACAGGACTTACTATCCCCCCCTTTTCATTCAGCTAAATTTAGGGTGGATTTATTCAATTTACCTGAATTTAGCGAATTTACCAGCACCCAATACAGCTGGGAAGCCACTTTTTCTGCATGCAATAGACACCCCACAGCGGGGTTAGCCTGTATGAGCTCACACAGGCATTAATGTTAAGCTGAGTCCTGAGATAAGAGGGGGGATTTATTTGATTTAGTGGATTTAGCTGAATTTAGCTGAATTTCAAAATCGCTCCTAAATGTAATACCAGGTTTTTCCTGACGTCGTACACTCGGTGCTCGTACGTGCTCGTGCGCTCGATACTCGTATGTGCTCGTATGCTCGGTGATCGAAAGCCTTCTCGGGTGCTCACAGGCTTGCTGATCGTGGGATCTCGCTTGCGTCAGTCTTGCCCTCGTAATTGTCGGTAGCTCCCGGGATCGCCGGTCGGGTAATACCGAGCCGCGGGATCTATGTTCTGTCCCTCGCACGTGCTCGCTTAGGGGGGGGATAGCTTATTTCCCTCGTGGCCTCGTAAACCCTCGCTCGTCCCTTCGAGCTCCGGCGGATTTGGCTGAGTGGAGTACGACTGACTGATGCTGCGACGCATTGGCGGTCTCAATACAAACAACTGCATCTGGATGGTCATAAAATCGTAGATACTAGTAGCGACGATGCCTATAGCTCCAGGAGGAACTTATATTCTTTCGTCGACCCGGCGCTATCGGGGGTTTGATGGCGACTGAGAGGGACCTCCATGATGACTTGTATGCGCTCCCATGCTGCCGTACCTCAGGCTTTCTCCTCACAAGTCGGCTCACATACAAATCTCCAATCTTTCAATTACCTAATAAGTCTCTCTTATTGTTATCTCTCGAATCCACTACGAGAAACGCAAACGTTTGCAAGTGGATCTGATTTTGCCGCGTTCGGAAGTGGGCCAGCGCTTGTAACGTGCCTCCCGTACACGACAAACAAACGAAAAAAGAGATGGAAAAAAGAAAAAGTCGAATCAATAGCGCAAAATCTCTCGTGCACAACCCACAAGATCTTAAATACAATAATCGTGTATTTATTGTGGTATGAAGGCCAGGCCTTATGTAACGACACTTCGAGGCATATGAGAGAAGAGAAAGAGGAGAACACAAGAGACACAGGATCCTAAGTAGGAATAGGCACGCCCTTATCGTCCAGTGTCATATCCATTGCGTGGCCACTCGTTTGGTCGCCGCCGTGCTTGGGATACATGAGCTTTGGATCCACGACTGGTCGACCGTCTTCGTCAAGTGGCCAGAAGTTGTGCTTAAACAGGCCTTGGGGATCGTATTGACGTTTGAGTGCACAAAGCCGGGTCCAGTTTTCAAGTCCATAAACGCCGAGAATGCGAGATCGTGTTTCGCGGCGTTCAAGGAACTAGCATACATAACAATCAATAAATACCCGTATTAATTTACAGAAGCGAGAAGGGCTTACGCATGGGAATGGCCCACCAGTCGACTGCGGCGAAAGCGTCTTCTTAATCCACTACGCGTAATCATTCCATTAATAAACCCACCATAGCTCTTGTTTTCTCAAACAAAACGTACCTCTTCAGCCGTATGCACACAAGCTGGATCATTCTCCTCCAACTTCCACTGGTGCAGCGCGACAATCGTAAATGCAGCCTCACGCGCGACCTTGGGAACACACGTATCCGTCGTGTCTGTCAATGCCCCTCCGGATAGTTCGAATAACCATGCTATACATGCTACTGTTAATACAAATCCATGGGTAAGTAGGTAAGATAAACTCACTACACCCATCCGGCGTATCTCCAAACCTCTTCACAGTCTGACGGATAATCTCGTCCGTCAACGAACTAATCAAATCACTCCTGATAAACCATTTACGTCCGGCTACACAGCCACCACGTGTTCATCAAATCTTGTCTTTCGCCTAAATAAATCAAACACTCACCACCGCCTTTCAAAACCTTCGCCACCGAATCCTGTTGCCACAAACTCTTTCTCCTGCACCTCGTTGAGCAAAGATCCTTCACCTTCCCAACTGCTGATCGCTTGCAAAAACGGAAGCCCCTCGGCGCGCGGTCCAGCGTAACAAATTTGGATAACGACTAGCGCGCCTTTGTTCTTTGGTCCGGCGGTGAGGATGCAGTTTGCGTAGAGCTCGCGTGGAGCGGCTTTAATGCAATCTCGGAAGTGCTTGATGAGTGAGGCTGCAGTGAGCTTGTTAAAGTTGCTGGATCACAAGATATGTCAGCATAGGCCACAGTGAGGTACGAATGAAAGGCTGACTAGATGAGATTACCCGCAAAGACGACCGGAACGGGAAACGCCTTGGCCTTGTACCTCACCACAACGCCAAACGCCGGACCGGCCCCGCGCAGAGCCCACCAAAGTCCACGCTTCGGCCGTGGCTTGCCTGCCGCATACTCTGTCTCCTCTCCCGCAGGGGTCTGCTCCCTCTCGCTCTCCTTCTGTTTCTCCTTTTGCTGCGCCCGACTCGACCCCACTCCATTCACCCCATCCGCCTCCAAGACCTGTGACCGGTCTCCATCCCCCTCGTTCTCTCTCGCTTCACCAAGCACCGCTCCGTCCTCGCCCCATCCCTCACCACTATCCTCCTCGTCCCACAACTCTCCATCCTCGCCTATCACACCCTCCTTGGAGACCCGCACAATCCGTCCATCCGGAAGGACAACCTCAGCCTCCACGAGACAGTCCATACTCAAGCCATGCAACCGACTCAAGAAACCAAACCCGCCCAGGAGCATGACGGACGAGCCAACAGGGTGCGCAGCGAATGGGACAAAGTACGGAATCGGAGGCGAGGGAGTCGACGCAGCCGTAAAATATGATCTCGAGCTGGGCCCGAAAAATGAGCCAGAGCCAGGCCCGTGTCTGGTGCCAGTAGGATACCCGTATAACTCCGGGCGGGCGCTGTCTGCTACAACCGTCGGCCGTTTGCCATCCACTGTACCGTCGGCTATACCGTCGACTCCGGCGACTCCATCAACATGACCTACATCATCAACCCCGTCCGGATTGGCAACAACAGCCGCAAGCGGATGCGCCGCACAAAACGCATCCACGTCTTTCTGACTCGCTCCAGCACCAAACGTAACATACATATGCGTCACAGGCGGCGTAGGCGCAAACGGGACGTGTGTCACGCGCGGAGTGGAGGTAGATGCTTGGGGAGGAGACGCAGGCGTCAACGGGTGGTTCGCGTCTGGAGGTCCATAATCAAACGGCCGAGCGGGGCGAACAACACTCGAACTGGGCGTACCAGCGTGGGGAGCTGCATGGGGGCTGATGGACGCATTGACTTTGGTTGGAGGTGATCGGGCCGGCTGTGAGAAATCAAACGCACGCGCAGTGGGTGGTACGGTCGAGCGAGGCTGGCTGGACAAGGTCATCGGAGTGGGAGAGACCGATATCGTTCCAGGTGAGTTGAAGCCAGGTGCGGGAGCCCAGAGCGAGAACGAGAACGAGCCGCCCATGTTGATACTTGCGCCGCTTCCCATCGTGTGCGTGACGCCTACAGATTCGGGTGCAGTTCGGGGTCCGTTGTATCCGTGCCAGACTGTATCCCACCCATCGACGTCACGTCCGACGTATCCTCTAATGTTTACACCTACACCAGGTCGGTCCGAAGAAGGCGGAATCATCCCTTCATCCTGTTTCACTTCTTGGGGAGTGACTGCGCTGCTAGTTTTGCCGTTTTCATCCTGGCTGGGTGGAGATGGAGCATTAGTAGTGGCTGTAACAGGGAGTTGACCCTTTTCGCTGGCGTTTAGCTTGAGAAATTCACCGGCCGGCGTACTTGGAGATGCGGTCGTTGGTGGAGTGGATGTGGGGCTGGCGTGGGATGTACGGCTAGACCCCGAACTTATTACACGCAGCCGACGAGTGGGACGTTCCAGACTAGAATCATGAGAGCTGTCTTTCGCCTCGACCCCGTCGATCTGCATCTTATCCTCGGACCCAGGTGTCAAGTCCGAAGGAATGATCACAACCGGCGAAGGGGGAAAGGCTTCGTCTGTAGACCTTCGACGAGGCTCAGTAAACGGAGCGTGAATAGATGGAGGGCCGACACCGGGCGGGTAGGCGATGGGATAGGCCAAAGTCGAGGGCATACGTCCCTTGCCTTTGAGCGTGTCTGGATCCGCGACGGGGACGTGGGGCGAGTCGCGCAGAGAGATCCAGTCGGGCTTGTCTGGATCGGTAAGAGGTCGTTCGATTGTGACTTGGGCGATGAGACGCATGTCAATAATAATGTCACCCTCAACGGCCCATCCGTGCGTGCCATATCCGCCCGACTTGACGCTGGGCGAGAGGTTGTGTCGCGCACAAAACTTGACAACTCTGTCGATCCAGGTCAGTGCGTGAAGTCAAATAGAAGATGAACCACCAACTCGGAGACGTCTTTGGTGTCGATAGGGCGTACGAGCAGCTGGGCCTGGCTGCGAATAGCACCATTGAAAATTTGGGAATGGCGAACAAAGCCGGTGTCGGAGCGCCGGTAAATGGTACCCTTGATCAGGCGCTTGAGCTCGGACACGGCCTTGTCGTCGAGCACAGGTTTCTCGGTGGTCGGAATCATATTGAATGAGGAGTGGAATTCCTCCGGGGTGAGGGCTTTCTATTAATACGTTTGGCATTAGACGATGCTGACCCCTCGTTCCCGGCGGTGACGGCAGAGCGACGCAAAGGGCTTAGCGGGGGACAAGATGAGGAACAGAGGTGGTGCGTTGTCCATCGTTATATGAGAGCGTGCCTTAGCCAGAGACGGTGAAATCCCTTTGGCATGCTCGGATTGCGTTAGTTGGTAGTGTCATGGTCGAGTTGAGGACCATTTCCAGTCAGATATGACGTAATTTCCAGGAACTCTTTCGGAAGCACAATTCCGTTACAATTCCACCCATTCAGTTCCTGTTGCGCCACTCGGTCCCATCCGTAGAAGTTTACCCTCTTTCTGCTCGCAATTGCTGCTTCCTGTGCTCCCACTGGCACTAACTTGCAGCATAAAATGTTATCGTTCTGACGCCTTTGACCATATAGGACCCCAAAACTCTAGGATCGATCAGATACAAGCCGCACTGTATCGAGGTCTGTCTTCTGTTATGATTTGGCTTCGTGTCCCATAACATGCGCCCGAGCTCAACGTACGCGTTCTATACCGACCGGCCTGCAGCTGAGCTTGCTGACTGAACTCCGTCTGTCCTTCCTACCTGTACAACTCCTGGCTGCAACCTTCAGTGCCCTCCGGTCCTAACCATACCTATAATGTTAGGCTAATTCTTTGTGGATGCAACCAAAGTAGTCTAGCGCGCTGGAGCTTACACCATTCGGCTTACTCCTTTGCTTGTTTGGTATCCACTTAATCAGATTCGTATCAAAATCCAGAGACGCCTTCATGGCCTGTTGGCTCCGCAGACTTAACCGGCAAGACCTACGTACACAGTACTCAGACCCCTCGTGCCTAGACCTGTCTATCTTCGCAAGTTGCCAGCGTGAGTACCGACCCAAGCCATACTCCCGCGAGCCATAGACAGACACCACCGTCGACTAGGCGCCTACAAACTTGACAAGACAACTTCATGTCCCATCTGAATCCGTTTTTCTGCATAGTTAGCAATATCTACCTATCATTTTAGTCGTCAATATCAGAAGTTGTTTGATGACCAAGCCTTAATTGGTGATTTTTTTTGGCATGATGAGGGACTGGTGGTTGTGCCGCAGGCCCCTCGAAGCGGATTTTTAGACTCGAGAGTATGAACGTAGTTCGTCAATACCGAGCTGACGGCTATTTCCGCCATCTCGTGTCCTAGCGTAGGTCTCCGGTTGAGGCTAGTCCGGTAAAAACTGTGGATAGGCTGATGACGATGTGCTTTAGGGACGAGGGTAGCTTGTGAAGGGAACTCCGAGTGTCCAATGCTCGAGAGGCGGGTCCATTCAAGCTCCCCAGTTTGAATTGAATGGACTTCTGGTTTTATGAGTACTTAATGTTCGGTGTAATCATAGATGCATTGCGGTTGAAACACCTGGTCAAGTTGTCCGCATACACCTACGACCCAGGAAACGAACGTATCTCGCGCATCATTTCCCACCTTGTATCAGCCTCCGGGATACAGTAATAGAGATAAAAATTGGGACGCATGCAATTTAGGTTGCAAAGAGTCACTAAGCGGTCTAGTAAGCACCCGGTTGTTTCATCGCATGATGTAGTCAGCTAGTGAAATACGACTCGAGTTTCAACTTTACGATGTATACCTACCTGGTACATGGAAACCCCCGCAATGGAGTTGAAATCACACTAAGCAATTTAAATGCAAGGGTATGTAGAAGTTCATACAAGGTCAATATCAATTCACAAATACTAGCTTACAATAGATTGCAGCGCATACAACTACACACATCTTCACTCAAGCGATTGGCATACCCATAAAGCTCGCTCCCTTCCCAGCGGCAAAGAATTGCGGGTTTTTCCCAACCAGGTGAGCTGCCTTAGAATCCTCCGCGATTTCCTCAAGCGTGTAACCTTGGTGAGTTGGAAGAAGATCGTAGATAGCTGAGGCGTAGCTCGAGTCAATTGCGTAGAGCTGTACGAGGTATTTCTTTTGGACAATAGAGTCGGCATGCTAATAAATGATCGAATTTCTTAGCGTTTGCAGCTTATTGGTGCCAATATACTCACACGCAATAACACGGCCGTATTCTTGTGCAGTTCGTCGCGCTTCTGCGGCGTCAACACACGGCGGTACAACTCGCGAACCTGATTGTATTCGGTCGGACTTCCTTCGTGTAGATAGTGTCCCTTCCGGGATAAGATATTGTTCGCCACTTGCATAGGCACCTCTTCGGCTTCGGGGAGGAAACCCGGAGCACCACTTGTGGAGGGCTTTGGGTTATGGTAGCTGTTTGGGAACTGAGTTACGAGGAGAGTTACTCAGCGCATAGAAGTCATACATGCGATACACGACGTACGTAGTGAGGTTTGCCACCGACGTTGCCGTCGATACGCATAGATCCTGCAAAATTGTCTGGCGAATGGAACCTGTATTAATACAATGGCGTCAGAAAAAGATAGAGGTCTAAATGGAAATAACATGCCGAGCCATGAATGGACAATTGACCGGAATCTGATGGATATTTGCACTTTGAAGACGCCAGTATTGAGCGTCGCGGTAGAAGAATGCACGCCACTGTAAGAGCGCGTCTGGGGATAGCTCAATTCCCGGTACGAGTGAACCAGGCGAGAATGCAGCTTGCTCGACGTCGCGATGATAATCCTAAATAACATTCAATCAATACTCTCGTAACTGCGCCAAGAAAGGGGTTAAAACGAACCTCCGGGTTGCGGTTTAAGACTAGTTCCCCCACTTCCTGCATCGGGATCTTGCTCCTCGGCCAGACTTTGGTTACGTCGAAGGGGTCAAAATCGAGTTTACCGGAGCCCTGCATTTCCGGAGTCAAAACCTGCACGAACATGGTCCAGCGTGCGTCGCCGCCTTTCTCGATGTGGTCCCATAGGTCGCGCTTAGCGAAGTCAGGGTCTTGACCACTCATCGCCACTGCTTCCTCGTTTGTAAATTCCTTCGTACCTTGTTTAGACAGCCAGTGGTACTATCATAACATAATCTGTCAGTTGTTGAAATGGATAGGAGAGTTCAGAACACCCACCTTAACAAACACCGCGCCTCCAGATTTATTAACCCATCGGAAAGTATGACAACCATAGCCGCTCATAAAGCGCCATCCAACAGGTGTAGCATGGTCCGACAGAAGCATGAGGCCAGCGTGTTGAGACTCAGGTACGTTGGCAAGGAAGTCAAACCAGGTGTTGTAATCAATAAGTCCATTCTTAGGGTTACGCTGTTGAGACCGAATGTTGTCTGGACCCATGAAGGGGTCACGAACAAAGAAGACGGGCCAATTGAGCCCAACGAGATCGTAGTTCCCTAGATCGCATCGATAAGCTATTGAGTATGATGGTGAACATACTATGCATACCCTCTTCAGTATAGAATTTGGTAGCAAATCCACGGGGGTTGCGTGCACTATCTGGGTACTCGCGCTGATGATCGGATAAATAGGTTGCTGGAAGACAGAGGAAAAAATCCTTACACCATAAGTGACAGTCGAGAACCGAGTATAGGCCGGTGTCTTTTTACCGGGCTGGAAGAGCGCAGCCTTCGTTAAGTGTGAAACATCGTGAGTGACTTGAAAATAGCCAAAACTATAAGATGAGTTAGTATAACTTCACGACAACGAATCAACCGACACTCACGCGGATGATCCACAAGGATGAACAATGCGTTCCGTAAGCTTGCCTCGAACAAAAGCTTGCTGCTTCTCGAGTAATAGCGCATCGCCTTGATATGGGATCCCTCCGATGTTCAAAGAATGACTACATTCCACACTGATGTTAGACATAGTACGACATATTTAGGGAGATAAGATACCCAGAGTCCGGAATCGGTTGACCGAAATTGCTTGTATAAATCGGCGAGTCGTCCTTGGCAGGTGCCTCTTGCACAAGCCCCGCAAGACGAGCGGCGGTTGCGGCAGGGCCATCGTTGAGGCCTGAGAAATTCTGAGAGCGCTGGAGTACGCGAGGATCAACACCTGGTATTTTGGAAAGTGTGTCCTGGATGAAGGAAGTCATGATTAAGAGCGGGCGATGGGAGACGACAGACACCCACAGACACACTGACTTTTATTCCCTACGCAACCCGGAATTACAACTGGCATCGGGGTGGCTTACGGATATATAGAAGGCTATTGGCCGCTCATTTAGTGGGGAATAAGACGACATTGGGACGGTGATGCGCGAATAGTGATGTCGGACAAGACCCGGGATCGTCACGGGTCTGCTTCTCGCCCATCGAACAGTACGTCAGTTAATTAGAAAGCCCTCGTCATTTCCGTCATATTGTTATTGCGCCCAATCGGCGGGGCTCGCCATCGTTATATCGAAAGTACAGGCCGATGATCGTGGTTCGAGACAAGATGGTAGGAGTCTGTGAACAAATCACGTGAGTTAAACTTTTTTTTTTTTTTTGGATACATATTTATTGTGCTACACGAACGCTGGGTCGAACCGCACATGAAAAAGAAAGACAGAAGTAGTATAACGAGTAAGAACGAGGATTAAAAGCGAAAGGCGGTACAGTTTTAAGAAGTCGTAGTTATACGTATGGACTATCTAAGCTATCTAACTACGAGAGGCAGACATTTAGCTAGTGTTTAGTAAAGGCCGTTGGAGAAGAAGAAAGAAAAAGCGCAATAGCCCTGAGGCCCTTGAGCGTGCTAAACAGGGGTTCGAGCTGTACCGACGTTGCCACTTTCCGCAGGTGATGGCGGGCATGGGCGTGCGTCGGACAGTTCCTCAAAACATGTCTGATCGTCTGTAGAGTGTTGTAGTCGCATGGGCAAGATGGATCCTCGCCCGGTATGTTGTGTCGTACGTAGTAATGTCCGAAGAACCCGTGTCTTAGGATGACTTGAATGAGCCGGGAGTGGGCCCTGCGTCTTCCGTCGAACGTATCGTGGAACGTGTGAAGTTTCCAGGTAGGTGGGTATGGTAGTGACGTTCGGATATGATCGGATCGTGTTGATGACCTCCAGATGTGTCCCCATTGGGTCACAACCTTCTTCTTGGACCTAGACTTGGCCCAACGTGAGTTAAACAGCCCATCACACCGGGATGGGTCGGAGTCACGCCCAAGTATTATAGCTGTTCACATCAGGTTAACCTATCCGAGCCCCGCGCTGGTCACCGCCTCATTCTTCTTAGACCGGCCATTAATCCAGAATCCAGCCATGCATCACGCCACAGATACAAAAGCTTCACCAACCCAAGTGCAAGCCGAGCTCCACACCCTCGAATCTTCTCAGGAAGATTCGAGGCTCAGAGCAATACAACATGATTCCTGCACGTGCACCTCCCCCCCAGGTAGCGCTGCTCACGAGCTCGATTTCCTCGGCCCTCGCTCGACTCGCTACCATCAAATTTTGAAGGCGAGCCCGGAGAAACTCCTTACGAGTTTTGACGAGGTTGCGATGAGCGTAAAAGAAGCTTATGAGGCAACGGAGGGCAATGCACGTGTTATGAGCGTTCCCACCAATCAGAATCGGCATGGGGGAAGTCCGCACCCTCCGAAAGCAACGGCAGCGGTGTGATTTATATATGCCTCGTTGCCTCCTGCACCCTGGCATTCGTTCTATGCCAGTGACGAGGTCGCCTTCTCATCGCTCCGAACGAAGCGAGTCCGTGATGAGCTTCGTTTCAAATTGGACCTCGGCTCGACTCGACTCGACTCGGTAGCAGCGCTACCCCCAGGCATGCAACTTACACGACTTCGCGTCCCAGAGCGACGGTGGATGGAAAAACATATGGTTCGTTTCACCTTATGGTTTCCTTTTCGTATACTGCAGGACTCGGAGCGAGCTACTGTAATGTGTGTTTTCTTGCCTAACAGCTAGTCGTCTCCGAGCCAACAAAAGGTGAAATTTTTCTGGTGCTCCATCGGGCGTGTAATCATCTGGTGAACCCTACAAGGGAGATGCAATGGGCCTAATATAAGGGCCTCTAGCTATAAGTTCTCACGTGTTCAGATCTTGTATTCCATTATCGACCTAAACGTGACATAACTCTCCCTGCTTTGTCTTCATCAGAACCCTCCGCCAACCCTCAGTTCAGCAACCAAACCCAAAGCCGTGAGCTCGTAGAGCGTAACTCTTTGCCAAGCAGGAAAGCAGGAAAGCAGAAAACCTGAGCCGCCATAGGCTGCAAAGCGTTACCAGACGTATTAAAATGGCTAATGTGTAGCAAGACTTAGCATATATTAGGCGTGAAAACAGCCTTTCCCCTTGATATTGTATCGTAAACTCCTCCAACCAGAATGGCGTGACACAATGAAATGACCCGCCTTATACTAAAATCGTTTCGAATCAGAATAAAGCGGTATATGTCGCAGTCATGCGGTTATTCTAGGCTCAACTGGTTCCATTAGCGTTGTTCCGTGAGGCAATTTCGTGTCGCCACTGTGTAGCCGCTCTATTGAGCCGCCACAAGCGCCAGAGATCAAATAGTCACGTGGAGCTCTCTCACCCTCTCGCCAATGCTGAGTTCGCTCGGTTTGATCTGCTCCCCCGTGACTGTTCTTCGTTTTTTCATTGGTGAATCTGTACATCTCCACTATTGAAGCTGTATTTCGCTCGAAAAACCGCCTTTCACTTCTTGATGGGAAGTGCTCTCAAGTATATCCGACATCATTCCACTAATATGTTCACACTCAAATCAGACTTTGAGCTCATTATATAAGATGCTCTCGGGCATTGAGGTCACTTGACATTCTCCTCGCTTTGATACTCCTGCAAATGAGCCTTCGTTTTCATGATGAGCTTGGGATGCTAGGCTGTGACTACGCTATCAGTTTCCTAGCCGTCGCATTGCCATCTCTCACAAACGATTATCCTCTTAGATTAGCAAAATACTCGCTGAAGCTGATGATACTATCGGCATTCAATCTTCAAACCGTGTCTGGATCGATCCGGTTGAACTTTGGTCTGACCGTAACCACGACAAAGACTAGTACTATGATGGCCTCCTTAACATTACTCGTGGTCCCTATGCCATCTCTATTACAAACTCATACCTCCACAATCATTGGAAAGCTTCGCTCGTCGGACATTCTGATAGCAACGGGACCGAGGACGTTGCACTCCAGGTCACCTACGCATATAACAAGTGGGAGAATCTCAACTCGCGCGTCCCTACTATCCGCTTTAGTCATGTGCATATATTCAATAATTAGTAGGTTTTGGCCCTATACATAGACCCGGTATTAACATTTTAACTCTTCTTAATGAGCTTTTTGAGCAACAACGATGACACAAACGTCCGCGATGGTGCTGTGGTTCTCATTCAACGCAACGTTTTCGCAAACGTTCCGAAGCCGATCTACTCTTCGGGCAACGACGGCTACGCTAACGCCATCAATAACGATCTTGGTGGAGCGAGTAACACGGCCCCCGCTAGTGAGCCTACTCTCCTAAGCTCCTCAACTAGCCAGTTGACGCTGATAACACACCCCAGCCACCTGCAGGAACAGCCCTGGCTACCCCATCGCGTCTTGCATTCCTATCGCGCAGCTCGTAGCGTATGTCCATGTCAACGCCGGGGCGAGGTTAACATTTTAGCCCCGAAGTGATAGTATTATGGGCAGCGTTTTGAGATAGGATATGCTCCTCGATCTTGACGCTGAATCCCGTTCATATACTTAAGGATGTCCTCGGTGCCTTTAAGTTCAGATTGTAAAGCATATTTAACCAATAGTAAGCCTGCGTCAATGTATAATTTTTCTAGTAAATGCGCCTAGCACTTGACGAGCTGAACGATTAGCCACCCGGTTCATCGATTTTAATTTAGCTTCAGGCAAGGAGGTTCTATGTTCAAGCCAGAATCAAATCTTTATGTGCGAGCAAGCAGTTTTGCGTGTGATCCTCCGGTACTCCCTCCTTGCGGCTTCTCATATGTGGGGCCGGGCTGCGGAGAAGCTGCCATGTAGCTATCGTGTGGCAATGGCCGACTAGCCACATGAACCAAGAACCGACACCACCGCGTTCGACCACCACCTTAGAGTCGCCGACTCAGATGCTTTACTTGAGGTACGGCAAGGTTTTATACGTTTCAAGCTTCAGTGGTGCATTAAAATGAAAAGTACAACAACCACAAAGGTTACATCTATAGAGAAGTATAAAATTCCGGTATCCAATTTGTTCATCCTTTAATGAAATGTTCTGTTCGTAGAATACGAAACGATAGAAACGGAACTGGGGAAACCCAAAAGAAATCAAAAATCCGGAAAAAGCTGAGCCTATGAAGCCAAATAACCTCACGCGACACCCTTCAGGATGGCAAACACCTCTTGCTGACGCTCCCTAAACTGCGGAAGGCTCGTCATGCGCAACGCGAGTTCGTTTATCCGATTAGCGAACCGAACGGTCGACGAGCTCGGACTCCGTCGTCCCTCGTCGCTGTCCTCTTCACTAGTGGCTCCACCAGGGCTTCGTCCCCTCTCCCTGCGAGTGTTCCGGCGAACCGCACGTTCTTCTGAGCGCTGTTCGGCCACACCCGTTCGCAAGGTCCGTTTAAGCCTGTCAATCCGGGGTTCTGGGATGTCATGTCCACGTTCAGCGAGGTACATTGCACGTCGATCGTCCTCCTCGGACAACTCCTGTGTAAAGCACTTGATTCAGTTATGCATTTCATTATTGGAGGATCAGATCTTACCTTGGCCGCTTCGCCAATACTGGCCAGCTCGGTCATGAGTGGCCGTAATGGAGCTGGACAATCCTCGAGTGTAAGCTCCTGACCGAGCACAGCACGAACAGATCCACGCGGAGTGATGGCCGAGAGAGAGACGTTGAGGATGGCAAGTGCGACTGAAGCGAAATATGCACCTGCGAATTGCTTAAGTCAGCTGCATATACGATAATTATATGATAAAAACATACGAGGCGCATCATCAGACAGTAAATCCCTCAGTTTTGGTGCCTCTGCAAGCGCATCTCCGAGCCCAGCGTACAACGTCTCTCTGATGATCATGATCGCCGGATCGTTTGCGGTTAAGAACGAAGGGCTGGCTGGTCGTGCCGGAACATTACTTGGGCCGGGCACATTCAGCTGCGCCGACTGCGTGGCCCGGTGTCCTCCGACCGGGGTCCCGGTGCGTGCGGGGGTGGGTGTGCTGGCTCGTTGAGGAACCCTCAGAGGCGCCCATCCATTGGGACCAGGTCCAGTACCGGCCACCGGCGAACCAAATCCACCTCCAGGACCAACGGGGCTGCGCGGGCTACTTGGATGCGCAAAGCCACCAATGAAAGATTTATCCCCCGTCTCACCCTCGCCCAGTGGAACCGGGGGGAGAGCAGCGTAGCGTCTCTCAGTTGAACTCTGGCGAGAGTGGGTGCGCGATCTGGAAGGAGATTGAGAAGATCCAGGAACGCCAAGCATTTCGCTATATGGGGGTGACTGTGGGCGTGCGGAAACAGGACCGCGCCTCGTTTCATCCATCTCCTTTCCAGTCGACGGCCCAGTCGACGGCGTAGGGGATGGTGGTGGGGCCTCGTCATAACCAGGCGGAGGGACAAACTTGGCCGTGACTGTTGGACCCCTTGGCCCAGTTGGGCTTGTCGGATCTCCCAAGTTGAGCGCAGCCTGCAAGTCCTCTGTGTAACGCACTTGGAAAGACCGACGTTGGGATATCTCGATAGCTACTGCGCGCAAATCGGCGGCGATCGCATGGACTTTGGCGAGGGCAGTTTGTTCGGCGGTAGGTGAGTCCGGAAAGGGCGAGGGAAGGTCGGTGGGGAGAGTGATAGGTTGTTTGTTACATATGATACAAGCAAGATCGTATGTATGTTCGGCGGCGAGAGACTGGATACGCGGGACAGCGCGGGCCCAAAGCTCAAAGAAGGGGAGGAAACCGGGCGGACATGTCGCCGCAGTTAGCCGCTTCTGGGGCTCGCTTGGATCAGTGCCCCTTGGGCGAGGAATTGGTACACCAGGGGGATTTGTGTTGGATCGAAGGGCTGCAAAGTAGAGACACAACGCAGGGCCTAGACACAATTGAATAAAGTTGGGCTTTGAGTACGATATAGAATAGACTCACCACAAATCATAAGATCAGCTTCGGCGCTCGCCAACAAATCGTCGGTGAGTAGACGTTCTGCTTTAGCATGTTTAAGTGCGCTAGTCAAAAAGGCGTGGAAGCCATTAATGACTTCCTGTTCGGTCAGGAGTTGCGTGTCGACCATCGTGTGGGGGGTTGGAAACGGATCTGCGATTGTGGCTCCAGCCCTTATCTACTGGGCGCTGCGATGACGTCAGCCTTGGCTAAACCGGTGCCGAGGGACTCCCGAAGTCACGTGCCGCACCGCCTCGATGCCAATCATCAGGGAAATCAACCGAGAATGGTATGAGCATGTAAACAACGTACCAGAAGCTTACCATCGCTATATCCCATATAAGGCTCTTCAGCCTGACGTGCCAATTGATACCGCAGTATAGGTAGGCCGATGTTAGGTCAGATGCCTCAGGGTGATGGGTATTATCAGTCAAGTAAGTCGGAACTATTTTATAGCAGGTTATAAGGCACTTACCAGCTTGTTTCCATATACAGTTTTATTATCCTCCTTCCTGCTTTCGCTTCCGCTTGCTCATTTAATTCAACTTAGTTCAAAATCTCAAATTGATTCGCATATATGTAATGTACAGAAAGAAATTATCTAAAGAAACTACATAACTGGTTGATCGTAAATACTACGCTCAAGTCCAGGTTCCAGACGGTAGCTATGTTCGTTCTACTTAACCATATACCTCGTATCAAAACATATATACTTAGCATATTGTGTACTAGAGTCATTGAACCGTACACTTACCGATGCAATCAGGTGACCGCTGGCTGTCTAATTTCAGAGCATAATTGTTAGCTGTATACGTTGCTATCACATGCCTCAAGAGCTGCATACCTGAGCGGACTTGAAGTCATTTAGGTATTGAGGGGATAGGCAGATCCGAGCCCAAGCACTCCGGGTTTTTAAGTCACTGGCAGCAAGGGCGTAGCGCAAGGCATTATGGAAGTTTCCACATTTGGGCGCCATTCGTCTGCCATGCCGAAGTGGAGCGCATAGAGTGACTGTGGTCACATCAAGAAGAGTGATTTTTTGGGCTGTAGCCTCATTAAGGTATATTAACTAAGACTCGTAGAGGTGACAATCTTTATCCGCCTAACATATACTTTTCTGAGCCTTATCAGGCTGTCTCAGAATGATGTTTGCTGCTCATTGCCTTCGTGCCATATGTGGCGCATTTCCGCCTTAGGTAAGCTAATCAGGCGCTTCAGCCCAGGTAAGCGGCGCGCGATTTTCCTGATGATGAACGCCGGTGCTACCTCCGGCGCCACTCCTCGTACGACTTTGAGCAATATCGGAACTTACAGTGGGCTGACCACCGTGTGGAGCAGCGAATCGCCGTTTTCTGCCGTGCTTGGATTCCGTTCTTGGGTGCATTTAGCGTAGGCTGTGCTCATTTACTTGCTGAGGGCTGGCTCGATCTGAAGTTTTGACCCGGTTCCACCTCGAACGACCCCGAGTGTTGAACCACCCACTGTCTCTCCATAATACTCTTCTCCTCCCTGTTCGACTGCTTGCAGCTTCTCTAGACGTATGCTTCGTTTCAATCGCTGAAAGTAAGGGCTCTAGCTTGTCGTTTTGTCACAACTGCTCTCGCCCGTGTCTCAGTTCTTCTGGTATCCACTTGCTCTCACGCCTCTCTCAAACAACCTCGCAACGAAAAATTCAGCGATACTAACTTTCCTGCCTAAACGGCCTCGCCTGGTGAATCGATGGCCTACCTCCCGGTTGAATTCCTCGGATGTCTGAGGAACATTTCAAGACTGCTTATGACGAACTCCGTCCAGGATACCTCACTAATTGTTACCAACCGTTGATTTTACGCACTATAAGTATACCGCCTCTATTTGAATCAGGCGCCCGAAGGTATGCTAGTTACTATACCACGAGCCAGCTCACATAACTTTACCATCGTTCCCTCATCCCCTCCTCATTCCGATGTACGTACTGCGCCCCACATGAAGTTTTTGCGGCAAACATGTAAAATGTTACTACGCTGTACCAGATGCTTGCTCCGACTAGCGGTTTATAGGAATTGGTTAACCGTATACCAGACGCGTCGTCATCCCCCATATACTCCCACCGTCCGTCAAATATAGCGCCTCTATTGCTATCTATTACTAGAGATCCCAATTCGCATCGTGGCTCCAGAAACAAAGCACTGGCAATAGGCTGCATCTCTTGAGGTGAGAAAATGGAATATTGCTTAGGAGCTAGGCTGAATAGGAATACGTTGCCTATACAAAATGCCTTACCTACTCCCACTACAGCTCTGTTTTCTTCTTAAATTACACACGTTGTGCTTGCTACCAGAGACAGGATTATCTTCAAGGTAAGAGCCGAAACTTCCTCGACCTTCTCGGCTAAATCGGGTTCAATTCCTTGGCTTTCATGACTCAATAATCGCTCGACCGTTTGGGAAGTATTACGTCTGATTCCAGGTACGATCTGCATCCTTCCTATTCGTACAATCACGCGCAATTTCCATTTGAGCTTGCGACGTGGCATAGCCCTTCACGTTTCTGGATTTCTACCTCGACGTACTTACTCGTTCTTACTGAGATCTTGATCGTTTGACGCTTATACTCTGCTTGGGCTACTTTAATATCTCGAAGCATAAGTATTTGAAAAGTATTATATGCCTTCGAGACTGCGGCCATACTCGACGGCGATCTGAAGTGGCAAACATTTCTAGTGTAATCTTTAGCTAGTCGATATGCTATGGGCTCTTTTCTCTGCTACGCTCGAGCGATGCTAGCCATTACGGGTTGATGCTGATTGAGTACAAAATGAGTTTGCCTCCCAGAGCAATGGTATCTTTTCGTCCACATTATCTAGTTTTAAAGTGCTCTTTGTCGCTTCCGTCTCGCTCATTTGTCATTCCAAGATACTTTGCTCGGCTAGTTTTGCCCGATGAATTCACTCGTATACCGATCTGGCACAACTCGCTTGACTTGCTGCTGACGCTAGGGGAACTGCCGTGCCAACCTAGACGCAAAGTAGAACAGACCTGACAAGATCTAAACTCGGAGATCTTCTGTCTCGACAATCGGGGCTCAATCGTTCATCTAAATTGATTTCTTTTTCATCATCAAGAATCATATCCTAAATCTATAATTTGACTCTGCCCAATATGGATTGCCCCCTGTATTGAAAGCGCTAGAACTAAACTGAATCAAAGCTACGGCTATGCCTATTGTTGTATGGTAGTCGCTTTCTTGCGCTCATATCATGTATCCTTCAGTCGAATGTGTCTGAATGACTCAGCCCCAGACCCAGGGCGGAGAAGTCCGAACACATCAGCCCGATTGACGATCCCGACCATTCATTTTAAATTTCAACTTGCTTTTCTATTGGGCCTCACCCCACAATTCTATCACCGGTGTCGTAACTGCTTACTATCTTCTGGGAACGCGTGCCTTATGTAGTGACATGTGACCAAACTTGTTCTTTCTGGGGTACATGCATCCCGGACGCTCTATTTCTCGGTAAGTTGGCATTATCCTTTGCTTCGGGCCCGTAATCCGCCAGACCTTCCCAATCCTTTCTTCTCTGACTGTGAACCCAACTCAAGCTACCACAGTTTCCACGCGAGTTAGCACCCTCACACGACCTTCCTATTACATTTATTCAAAGTTGGGGGTTCCTTCGTGCCCTGTCCAGTTCGTCCCCCTATCAAGGGGTTATTAACAGGTTAGTTGGAATTGGCCTGATTATTTTTCCCGTGCTGATGTGAGCTCGTGATGACCCCAATCGGACATAACCTTTTCAGCCTCGGTTTGATATAAACGCCGGTAGGAAAAGATACCGAAAATCACGATATTAATGTTGTGGTGAATCGTCCGTCGCATGACTATGCAGCATGAACTGTTTGTTTGAGTGCGCAATTATACCCTCGTTACTGGTAAGCTAACATTGGGTGGTTCATATCATGATGTAGCGGGATTATAGGTAAAGTATTATGGCCCTTGAGAGTTCGGGGATATATCCATCTTGACAAAACTTGATATGTCAAGCTCAACCGAAAAGGCTTCTACCCCGTTACCCGCTATTTGGTCGCCTTCGCCAGTACTCGGCGTATATCGTCAACCCTTAGGTCCCATCTTTTTCTTCTCGAGGTTAGGCTCGTTTTTGCCACCCTCAACGGCTTTCTGGGTCTTTGGCGCCGACTTATAACACCATCAGAGTACGAGTTTGACGAGAAATATACTGGCAGTTGAGCTTGGTAAGCTTCTTACGTATATTCTATTCTCAAACTACACCGAATTAGTTCGCTCAGAGCATGCGTAAGCGGCGTGTTTTGAAGATACAGGTGGAATGCTAATTCTACCCGACATGATCATTTCAGGAGATTGGCTGCCTTAATCGCGTCATTCCAACTCTAACCAAAACTCTTCCCTGTCGCTCACTCGTCGGGCCCATCGGGTCCAACACTATGATCTCAAGTAGATGGGACCCAGCCGGGATCGCGAGTGGCACCCTTTAGTACGTACAGATAATGTTACCTCTAGTAGTTCGGCCGAAATACATCCTACTACTTCGTATCCCTTATTGCTCGCAGAGTTTGAGCCCTTATCGCAGCGTTGATTGGACTTTTCGGCTTGTGACATCAAGTTGGCCGCCCTTTATCAATGTAACGTCTTATCGCTTGATTCAAGTCCGAAGTCAGCTAACTCATATTATGGCTCTCAGTTCCTGTTTCCCTGGAGCGGAATCCTTTAGGATCACTAACGCATGTACTACTCTTCAAACTCCCTTCATAACCTAAGCTCGCCGCAACAGACAAACGAATGTACGCGGAGGGCTACAATCTTTTTGTCTCCTGAGGGTTTAGACTTGAGTGTGCCTATCTTCTCGGTTCTCTACCCTCAGGCTACGACACTCGGCCGATTTGGTGGACGTCAACACTTAGGTCCAACTACAGCCTAGCCTCGAGCTAAGTAACATTAGATGTCAGCATTATCACTGGTTCTACAAGAGTAGGTTAGTTATACATTCCGTCAAACAAAATGCGCATACATCCAGGCTTTCCTCGCTTTCAAATTTTAACGATACTGATAGATCTAAATGCTCCAACATTGTATCGTGTAACCAATCTCGTCAGTTCTAGACGTTGCAGTAGTTCAACCACAGAACTGCTCTCATTGATGAAATATCCAACACAACTGCAATTTATCGATACAATCATGAAGAATAACCGCATGTATGTTATATGAATACCCCATGTCTGACATTGATGGAGCGAGTAATTTGCATATCAATAAGTCTAGTCGGCATGATACGGGTAGGCCATTCGCTGAACTCGAAGAATCGAGAAACAAGTTGGATAAGTGGCCTAAAGAGCTTGTGATAAAGCTAAGCCTAAGGTTAAGCATACGAATAGGCATGGGCCATAACGAGACCGGCGGGATCGATAGCGAAATTGAACAAAACCAACAAGAGCCTTGTACCACGCCAACCGCATAATCTATTCGACTACACGGCCGTGATAGTAGAACTACAAAGTCATAGTATGCGGTACGTCAAGCTTAGCCCTCGCTCCTACTAACGAACATCGAAAAAGATCACCTACCTATATTGTGTTCCGCCTCCATGCCGTCGTTACGCCGTATCTCAACCTCAACGCGGTATGTGGGCCATTCTAGAACTCAGCCGTACCGACGTATGTGAGTAGTAGTCTCTCATGGCGTTTGCTTAGTTCTTGGGGTCATGAACATAGCAAAAGTCTTGAGAGGTACATTATCGCAATATTCAGGGCGTCAACTCACGGCTTTGAATCTCCTCCCTCTCTCGATCCTTCAGAAGCTTCGGTGTAGCGGATGCACTGTTCTGTCTTCTCAAAGTCCCTTCTGCCTCGAACTTACTCGTGGTTCGAAATTACTGCGCTTGTCAAAAGTTCGTGCGGGTCAGGGTTTTTACACCAAATAAATAGCGCAAACAGATATTTCGCCCAT